>ML777610.1:115592-148697 GCA_009831015.1 Picea engelmannii
ATCTATAATATAGAAGGTCATATATAGATCAATTTCCCCATGGTTCCAAGATATACTATTGTTGTGGCTAACCCATTTGTAGGAAAGATGGATGTTGGGATTCATGAGATCTTCTAAAACAATAGGTATGATATCCACCATTTCTTATTGCAATAAAAATTTAGTAATATTATAGCATTGTAAATTGAAACTCATCTTAGGTAAACATTAACGATTCAAAGGATTTTTGTGCCATATATACACTAATGGAAAGGTTTGAAAAGAACTTTTCCACAATGGATTCAACCATGGGAGTGGATGGGGGACATAATTAGAATTAGGGTAATATGAATCTATGTAATTAAGTGAATCATCTAAAACCATGATTTTATAATTATAATCAAAAGGGGTATATTGAAAGGAATTAATTATATCCTAACCATCCTTGATGTGGGTACTACCAAAAGGCAATACATAATACACATGATTGTGTACAATTGATTAATAAATTGGAGGAACAATACATTATATAGAGTAGTGATAATATGGTGAATTGTGAGCTTTATATACATGGTGAAAATATAGTAGGTTGTGCCTACATTGGGATCAATATCATAACCTAGTTTGGAGCCAATTCTAGCACAAACTTGAGAGATGCAAAACAAGGACCCATATATCAAGGTTTATAGTGAGCACCAAGGTTTGATGTACTATGAAAGAAAGGTTACTTTAAATATGTAATTAAGGTGATGTAGGAAGCTATTCATGCAAGAAATAGAAAACCTTCCATAATTTGGCCACTAAGCCAATGCATGATTCTACTAGTGTATATAGTGGAAGCTGAAGTCAAAGAATTTTTGAATTTTTTTTTATAGATAATAGACAATGATAAATCCACAGCAAAGTTAAGGTAGGTCCTTGGGCCAATTTTAGAGTCACCAATAGAGGCACAATAGAGGCCCTTAAACCATGTCCAGTGAACAGGTATGGAAAATAATTTATCTTAAATGCATTGATTCAATGATATGAAGTGTGAGAAGTTATGCTCAACTTCGGGTTCGATGTTAAAATCCTACTGACATATTTATGGGAACTCATGGGATGACCAAATTGGGTCCACTTGTCTATCTAGTGGTAGTTGGTGAACCAATCTCACATTTTCCCCATTGTGAAATTGGTGTAGATGGAATTTTATCTCGATTGCGTGAATATTTATGCTTACTTTGAGTTCATCGACATAGTAGATGACAAATATCCATACCTAGTATTGTAATGTATTGATTGGGAATTTGATAATGACTTCGTTTGATAAGAAGGGTTATTGGATGGTATATCCATTGGATTTAAAGTAGGGAAATGCATTTGTTAAATAGATAGAATAAATATTGGATGAAGGTGTTTTTCAATAATCTCACCATAGGATAGTGGGAAGACTACATTATTCCAATTGCTAGTGGAAAGTTGAGTTGGAGAATAGTATTATCCTATGTCATTTATTCCAAAGTGTCCATTACTTTTGGGCTGCCTAGGGAGTATGAGAATTAATTGACACAAATATGCACACTACCAAATTTCATTAAGTGGATTCATGTAGAGATTAAAGATGCACTAGTGTTTAATGGCACAACTAATGCCACAAAATTTATGGAACACATAACTTAACACATCATGTTTGAATAGAGGGTATAAACATTGGATATCACTTTAGTATATATCCGTGAATGATTGGGGGAATTTAATTATGAACTTTGGACTCATGAGAATATATAGTAGGACTAGGAACCTACTAGACATAAGGTTTGTGTTGACCCATGTTCCCATCCATCGATCTTGAAAAGGACAAGATATTGATATAATATGAAAGACTTTGAAAGTCTAAGTCATTATATATATATATATATATATATATATATATAAGAGTAGTGTATCTTAGTGGAATGTATATGGATATACGGGCTCGAACCATAGACATTCTCGATAAAATAGATCAAATTTATTATTATCAAACTAATTTGAATTGTTCCAAGAACCCAACATGCATTTTATTGCATTGGGCTCTTTCATTAAAGGATATTGTTTGCTAATGAACTAGTAAATTTATTTCATCTCCTAGGCACATAAATATAAGTAATAAATGAAAAATGACACTCAAGGAGTCTCACTTGCAAAAGCTTTCGTAGAAGAGTAGGATCATGAACATAAATCAATCTTTTCCAAATAGTTCCTACAATTCAATGGTACTTCTTATATAGTGGATAATGTGGATCATTGTGAAACTCACTAGTATAAATAGGGAATTTCTATTTAGTAGAGGGTGCATAAATGTTTTCCCACCTTAGAGTCATTGTTGAAGAATTGGTACCTATAGAAGAAAAATGCAATGATAGATGAACTACTGACCATAACTACAATTTAAGTTCTATGTGTTGGATTGCTGAGAGGGGGGGTGAATCAGTAATAATGTAATTATAATCCTTTTTCTCCAAATAATCCAAGTGTTATATCAATGTATAATTATTATCTAATAATGAGCAATAAGAAATGAACAATCACACACATACACAGTACACCAGTGTTTTACATGGAAACCCAAATCAGCAGAAAACCACAGAATGATTTTTCTTATATGTCTTGAAGAATTACATTCATTGGAAGTAGCAACTTCCTTTGTTTTCCACCTGCAACTGGAAGGAGGCTCCAAACCTCTAGATTCTCAGGCTACAACTTGAGGGAAGCTCCAACTCCCTAATTCTCTGGCTACAACCAAAAGGAGGCTACAACCCCCTATGTTCCCCCGCTACAACCGGAAGGTGGCTACAACCACCTATCATTGCCCTGTCCAACCATGCTAAAGTAGAAGTAGAATGATGGAACCACTGTCACACTATCAATGCGAGATATACCGTTGTAAACTTGTACCAATTAACCTGAACCATGCATCAACCTATACCTCAGCCTATAATCAAAATGTACCATAAATAAGTGCATCAACCATGCACCAACCTGTACCATAAACAAGTGCATCAACCATGCACCAACCTATGCCAAACAATCTTGTTAGAAAAATAGGACCGCGGAGAAATGAAATAAAACAAATGAGGAAACAAAACATAAAATATACACAATACAAGAGAGACAGATGTTTACATGGTTCACCCAGTGTGGGCTACATCCACCAGAGAAATTGCTAGGTCATTCTTGTATTATTATCCAGCAAATGAAGGGATGCAACCTACAACAAAACCCTTTGTAACTTCCTCTTCTTTCTCTCACAGTCTCCTCTCTCAGAATACAGTACTCGCCATCATACATAGCCGTAATACATTTCCCTACTAAAAGAGAATTTCCTTCTAGGGAAAAAATTCCTAACATAATTTCTACCATTAGACCTGCGATCTTATAATGAAGGGTCCAGATTTACAATGAAATTACAATATACTTTTACAAGGCAATTTTTCCTTTGAGGACTTCGCACCAGAACCCCTCATCTAGGGGGATAGTCCCCCCAGACCCCGAAGAGTGCCTACTCCCCCTATGCACTCCCCCGCGTGGAAGAGTGTACATACTTCTGGGGTGTAAAGTCTTCATGGGGTATAAACACGGCTGAAAAACACAACACCTCTAAGTCAGGAATATAATCAGGCTCCACAACCAACAATCTCCCATTTGGAGACTGATCTCAACAACTCCACCGCTATTGTATATGATGGAATTTAAACCTTCTTGGACCTGGAAAATTTCTCATCTTCACCTTCATTCTTGAAGACCAACTAAAAATGAGTAGGAACTCAGTTTCTCTCTGGTTACTCCCTTTGTTAACATATCTACAGGATTTTGGCTAGTGTGTATCGTTTCCAACTTCAAATGTCCATCTTCCAAGGTGGATCCTATGAAGTGGTACCTCAACTGTATATGCTTAGTCCTCGAATCGAAGGCTGAGTTCTTTGCAAGATGAATTGCACTCTCACTGTCACAGTACAACCTGTTATTCTCCTGCTTCTTTCCCAATTCCTCCATAAACCTTTGTAACCAAATCATCTCTTTACTAGCCTCTGTAGCAACAACATACTCTATCTCTGTTGTTGAAAGTGAAACAAACTTTTGCAGTTTCAAAATCCAACTTACTGTTGTTCCACCTATAGTAAAAACATACTTTGTGGTGCTCCTCCTGCTGTCATTATCACCTGCCATATCTGAATCAACATATCCCTGTAGAAAAGTATCTGAACCTCCAAAACATAATGCATGAGTATTAGTACCTCTCAAATACCTAAGAATTCACTTTACTGCCTCCCAATGTTCTTTACCTAGATTGTTCATATGACTGCTCACAACACCCACTGCATGTTCAATATCTGGTCTTGTGCAAACCATTGCATACATCAAGCTACCAATTGTTGATGAATAAGGGACCCTGGACATGTATTTTATCTCCTCCTGTGTCTTGGGACACATTTCTTTATTTAATTTGAAATGGTTGGCCAAAGGTGTACTAACTGGTTTTGCATTTTTCATTCTAAACCTCTCCAACACCTTCTCTATGTAATCACCCCGAGACAATGTCAATTTTTTATTTTTCCTATCTCTTGTTATTCTCATGCCAAGGATTTTATTTGCAGCACCCAAATCCTTCATCGCAAACGAGTTGGCTAATTTATTCTTGAGCATATTTATATCCTGCATATTAGACCATACAACAAGCATGCCATCTACATACAATATAAAGATAATATAGCTTCCATTTCCAGCCTTTTAAAATAAACACAGTGATCAGAATGACATCTACTATAACCCTGTTCTATCATAAACCTTTCAAACTTCAAATACCACTACCATGGATCTTGCTTTAGGCCATACAAGCTCTTCTTCAACCTGCATATCAAATTCTCCTTCCCTTTGACCTCATACCCATGTGGCTATTGCATATAAATGTCTTCCTCCAAATCCCAATGGAGAAAATATGTTTTTACATCTAATTGTTCAAGATGAAAATCTTCTACTGCCACAAGACTTAAAAAAGTCCTAATTGAAGTCATTTTAACAATAGGAGAAAATATTTCATCAAAATCTATACCTTTCTTTTGTGCAAACCCCTTTACAACAAGTCTATCCTTGTACCTCTTTTCTCCTCCATCTTCTTCCTTCAACTTGTAAATCCATTTATTCTACAATGCTCTTTTTCTAACAGGCAACTAAAATAAGTCCCAAGTCTGGTTATTTTCCAACGAATCCATTTCCTCTTTCATGCCTTACTCCCACTTCTTTTTGCTGTCTACCTGCATTTCCTCTTCATAACATTCTGGTTCACTAGAATCAGTCAACAATAAATAATACAATGAAGGAGAGTATCATTCAGGGGGTATACTTAACCTAGTAGATATTCTAACAACACGTGTACGTGTTTGAGGTACCTGTTGCTCCTGTTGTTGTACATTTTTATTTTTAGGTTCCTTTGGAATTTCTTTTTCAGTGATCTCATCAAGCACCCTGTATTCTTTTTTTTCTTCTTCCTGTTTCTTTCCCTGCAACTGATCTTTGTACATGACCTTCTCATTGATTATGACATCTCTACTCCTAATGATTTTTTTATTTTCATAATCCCATAAGAGATCACCAAAATCGTTAAGACCGTATCCATTAAAGGCACACTTCTTGGATTTAGACTCAAGCTTTGTTCTATTTTCTTTATCAATATGGACAAATGCTTCAAAACCGAAAGTTTTCAAAAATGAATAGTTTACCTTTTTTCCTGTCCATTCCTCCTCTTGAATTCTACCATCCAAAGAGCTTGAAGGTCCTCTATTTATTAAGTAAACAACAGTATCTACAACATCTGCCCATAACTGTAAGGGAAAACTGTCATGCAAACTCATACTCCTTGCACACTCCATGATTGTCCAATTCATCCTTTTTGACGCACCATTTTCTTATGGTGTTCTTGGCACTGTCTTCTCTTGACGAATCCCATGGTATGAATCGTAATCATCAAACTCTTTGCTTCAATATTAACCTCCATTATCTGATCTGAGACACTTCAAACTTTTTCCTGTCTCATTCTCAACTAAATATTTCCATTTCCTAAAAGTATCAAAAACATCAGATTTTTGTCGAATGCAGTAAACCCAAGTTTTCTAGATGCATCATCAATAAAAGTAACATAATAACGAGAGACACCAAGAGATGATACCTGATATGGTCCCCATACATCTGTATGCACAAGCTCTAACCTTTCATTCTTCTTTTGTTTTCTGACTCTGAGAAATTTGACTCGCTTTTGTTTTCAATAAACACAATGCTCACAGAAGTCCAAATCAATTTGTTTAAGATCTGGCAACAAATATCTTTTGTGAAGTATCTGCATACCCTTCTCACTCATGTGTCCTAGCCTATGATTCCACAGTGTTGTATCCACTCCTATAGAATCTAAATATATAAGAGAGTTAGTATTACCAGTACATAAATACAATGTACCTACCTTCTCTCCTTTTGCTATCACCAAAGATCATTTGATGACCTTCCACGTCTTATCTGTAAATATGGATATACAACCTTCACTTGCCAACTACCTTATTGAAATTAGATTTTTATTTAAATATGGAACATGTCTTACCTCTTTCAACAACCATTGGTTTCCATTGCTTTGCTTTATTTTTACCTTTCCCATTCCAACAATTTTGCATGGTGCATCACCATCCAAATGAAACTGTCCAAAATCACTTTGAACATAATCTAGAAAATGTTTCCTATGGGATGTGGCACGAAATGAAGCCCCTGAATATACTACCCAAGACTCAGAAATATTATCTACAGAAATAATCAAAGAATCTTATAACACATCACCTGTTACATTTGCTTCCTGATTTCTCTCTTGTTGTCCATCTCTTTGTTTCTTTGGAGCTGTGCAGTCTTTCTTCAGATGTCGTTTCTTCCCACAATTCCAATACTCTATCTTTCCAAGTCTGGATTTGGATCTGTCCTTCCTAGAAGTAGCACGGTTCCTTGACCCCTTTCCTCTATTCTTTTGTCTTCCCTTGTTCTCCATATTCAACGCATTACCTGATGTCTCACCTATGCTTTTCCGTCGCATTTCCTCACTAAGGATAACACTAACAACATCATCAAATTTTAAAGTATTTGAACCAGAGATAGAGTTACTTACAACCATGACCAAGTTGTTCCATCTTTCTGGCAATGAGCATAAGATTAGAAGAGCCCTAACCTTATCATCAAAGTCCACTTTTACGAAACTTAGTTTATTAGTAACCATATTAAATTCATTTAAATGATTTGCAATAGACCCACCTTCTGACATCTTCATATTAAATAATCTCTTCATTATAAATACCTTATTGGATGCTGAAGGTTTTTCATACAGTTTAGCCAACACGTCCATCAGATCCTTCATTGTCTTTTCTTTCGAAATATTGAAAGCCACTAATGCTGCCAAGCTCAGTCGTATCGTTCCTAGAGCCTTTCTGTCAAGAATATCTCATTCTTCGTCCTTCATGGCCATCAGCTTCCTTGCTACTCTACCCAATGGTAGGAATAGATCCTTCTGATATAAATAATCTTCCATCTGCATATTCCATAATTGGTAGTTTTGGCCGTTAAATTTCTTGACACTAAACTTTCCATCTTCCAACATTGCTCCCACTCGAACCAAGAACCCTCTTTTCCTGCGAGTTACCTTTCGCTATGATCCCAGTTGTTAGAAAAATAGGAATGTGAAGAAATAAAATAAAACAAATGTGGAAAAAAAACACAGAAGATACACAATACAAGAGAGACATAGATTTATGTGGTTCACCCAGTGTGGGCTACGTCAACCAGAGAAATTGCCAGCTCCTTCCTTTATTATTATCCAACAAATGAAGGGATACAACCTACAACAAAACCCGTTGTAACTTCCTCTTCTTTCTATCATAGTCTCCTCTCTCAGAATACAATACTCACCATCATACATAGCCGCAATACATTTCCCTCATAAAATAGGGTTGCCTTCTAGGGAAAAAAAACAAAACAAAATTTCTACCGTTAGATTTGTTATCTTATAATGAATGGTCCATATTTACATTGAAATTACAATATACTTTTACAAGGAAATTTCTCCTATGGGGGCTTCGCCCCCGAACCCCCCAGCCGGGGGGATAGGCCCCCTAGACCCCGCAGTGGGGTACCCCCCCTCTACACTCCCCCATGTGGAAGACTGTACATACTTTTGGGGTGTAAAGTCTTCATGGGGTATAAACACAGCTGAAAAACACAAGACCGCTGAGTCAGGAAGATAACCAGGCTCCACAACCAACAATCTCCCACTTGGAGACTGATCTCAACAACTCCAGTGCTGTTGTATATGCTGGACTCTGAACCTTCTTGGACCTGGAAAATTTATCATCTTCATATTCATTCTTGAAGACCAACTAAAACTAAGGAGGAACTCAGTTTCTATCAGGTTACTCCCTTTGTTAAAATATCTATAGGATTTTGGCTAGTGTGTATCTTTTCCAACTTCAAATGTCCATCTTCCAAGGCATATCATATGATGTGGTACCTCAACTTTATATGCTTAGTCTTATAATGGAAGGATGAGTTCTTTGCAAGATGAATTACACTCTCATTGTCACAGTACAACCTACTATTATCATTCTTCTTTCCCAATTCCTCCATAAACCTTTGTAACCAAATCATCTCTTTACTAGCCTCTGTAACAACAACATACTTTGCCTCTGTTGTTGAAAATGCAACTACCTTTTGCAATTTCTAAATCCAACTTATTTTTGTTCCACCTATAGTAAAAACATACCCTGTGGTGCTCCTCTTGCTATCTTTATCACCTACCATATCTGAATCAACATAAACCTGTAGAAAAGTGTTTGAACCTCCAAAACATAATGCATGAGTAGAAGTACCTCTGAAATACCTGAGAATCCACTTTACTGCCTCCCAATGTTCTTTACCTGGATTTTTCATATACCTGCTCACAACTCCCACTACATGTGCAACATCTGGTCTTGTGCAAACCATTACATACATCAAGCTGCCAACTGTTGATGAATAAGGGACCCTGGACATGTATTATATCTCCTCCTGTGTCTTGGGACACATTTCCTTAGTTAATTTGAAATGGTTGTCCAAAGGTGTAATAACTGGTTTTTCATTCTGCATTCTAAACCCGTCCAACACCTTCTCTATGTACTCACCCTGAGACAATGCCAATTTTCGATTTTTCCTATCTCTTGTTATTGTCATGCCAATGATTTTATTTGCAGCACCCAAATCCTACATTGCAAATGAGTTGGCTAATTTATTCTTGAGCATATTTATATCCTTCATATTATACCCTGCAACAAGCATGTCATCTACATACAATAGCAAGATAATATAACTTCCATTTTCTAGCCTTTTAAAATAAACACACTGATCAGAATGACATCTACTATAACCCTGTTCTATCATAAACCTGCCAAACTTCAAATACCACGGCCTTGGAGCTTGGTTTAGGCCATACAAGGTCTTCTTCAACTTGCATACCAAATTCTCCTTCCCTTTGACCTCATACCCCTGTGGTTGTTGCATATAAATCTCTTCCTCCAAATCCCCATGGAGAAAATATGTTTTTACATGTAATTGTTCAAGATGAAAATCTTCTACTACCACAAGACTTAAAATAGTCCTAATTGAAGTCATTTTAACATTAGGATAAAATATTTCATCAAAATCTATACCTTTCTTTTGTGCAAACCCATTTAAAACAAGTCTAGCCTTGTACCACTTTTCTCCTCCATCTTCTTCCTTCAACTTGTAAACCCATTTATTCTGCAATGCTCTTTTTCCCGCATGCAACTGAACCAAGTCCCAAGTCTGGTTATTTTCCAAGGAATCCATTTCCTCTTTCATGCCTTTCTCTCACTTCTTTTTGGTGTCTACCTGCATTGCCTCTTCATAACATTCTGGTTCACCATAATCAGTCAACAATAAATAATACAATGAAGGAGAGTATTGTTCAAGGGGTATACTTAACCTGGTAGATCTTCTAACAACACTTGCAGGTGTTTGAGGTACCTGTTACTCTTGTTGTTGTACATTTTTATTTTTAGGTTCCTTTGGAATTTGTTTTTCTGTGATCTCATCAAGCACAGTGTATTCTTGTTTTTCTTCTTCCCGTTTCTTTCCCTGCAACTGATCTTTGGACATGACCTTCTCATTGAATATGACATCTCTACTCCTAATGATTTTTTTATTTTCATAATCCCATAAGAGATAACCAAAATCATTAACACCGTGTCCAATAAAGGTACACTTCTTGGATTTAGACTCAAGATTTGTTCTATTTTCTTTATCAATATGGACAAATGCTTCACAACCGAAAGTTTTCAAAAAGGAATAGTTTACCTTTTTTCCTGTCCATTCCTCCTGTGGAATTATACCATCCAAAGAGCTTGAAGGTCCTCTGTTTATTAAGTAAACATCAATATCTACAGCATCTGCCCATAACTGTAAGGGAAAACCGGCATGCAATCTCATACTCCTTGCATGCTCCATGATTGTCCTCTTCATCCTTTCTGACACAACATTTTCTTGTGGTGTTCTTGGCACTATATTCTCTCTACGAATCCCATGGTATGAACAGTAATCATCAAACTTCTTGTTGCAATATTAACCTCCATTATCTGATCTGAGACACTTCAAACTTTTTCTGTCTCATTCTCAACTAAAGCTCTCCATTTCTTAAAAGTATCAAAAACATCAGATTTTTGTCGAATGCAATAAACCCAAGTTTTTATAGTTGCATCATCAATAAAAGTAACATAATAACAAGAGGCACCAAGAGATGATACTTTATTTTGTCCCCATACATCTGTATGCACAAGATCTAACATTTCATTCTTCTTTTCTTTTCCGACTCTGAGAAATCTGACTCTTTTTTTTTTTCATAAACACAATTCTCACAGAAGTCCAAATCAATTTGTTTAAGATCTAGCAGAAAATTAATTTTGTGAAGTATCTGCATACCCTTCTCACTCATGTTTCCTAGCCTATGATGACACAATGTTGTATCCACTCCTGTAGAAGCTAAATATATATAAGAGTTAGTATTACTAGTACATAAATACAATGTACCTACCTTCTCTCATTTTGCTATCAACAAAGATCCTTTGATGACCTTGCATGTCTTACCTGTAAATATTCATATACAACCTTCACATGCCAACTTCCCTATTGAAATTAGATTTTTCCTTAAATCTGCAACATGTCCTACGTCTTTCAACAACCATTGGTTTCCATTGGATTGCTTTATTTTTACCTTTCCCATTCCAACAATTTTGCATGGTGCATCATCACCCAAATGAACCTGTCCAAAATCACCTTGAACATAATCTAGAAAATGTTTCTTATGGAGTGTGGTATGAAATAAAGCCCCTGAATCTACTACCCAGGACTCAGAAATATTATCTACAGAAAGAATCAAAGCATCTTGTAACACATCACCTGTTACATTTGCTTCCTGATTTATCTTCTGTTGTCCATCTCTTTGTTTCTTTGGAACTCTAGAGTATTTCTTCAAATGTCCTTTATTTCCACAATTCCAACACTCTATCTTTCCAAGTCTGGATTTGGATATGCCCTTACTAGAATTACCACAGTTCCTTGAGTCCTTTCCTCTATCCTTTTGTCTTCACCTATTCTCCATGTTCATTGCATTACCTAATGTCTCATCTGTGCTTTTCTGTCGCATTTCCTCACTAAGGATAACACCAACAACATGATCAAATTTTAAATTATTTGAACCAGAGACAGAGTTACTTACAGCCATGACCAAGTCGTTCCATCTTTCTGGCAATGAGCACAAGATTAGAAGAGCCCTAACCTCATTATCAAAGTCCACTTTTACGCAACTTAGTTGATTAGTAACTGTATTAAATTCATTTAAATGATCTGCAACAGACCCACCTTCTGACATCTTCATATTAAATAATCTCTTCATTAGAAATACCTTATTGGATGCCGATGGTTTTTCATACATTTTAGCCAACGTATCCATCAAATCCTTCGTTGTATTTTCTTTCGAAATACTGAAATCCACTGACGCTGCCAAGCTCAGCCATATCGTTCCTAGAGCCTTTTTGTCTAGAATCTCCCATTCTTCATCGTTCATGGAATTCGACTTCTTTTCTACTCCACCAAATGGTAGGAATAGATCCTTCTGATATAAATAATCTTCCATCTGCATCTTCCATAACTGGTAGTTTTGGCCGTTAAATTTCTTGACCCTAAACTTTCCATATTCTGACATTGCTCCCACTCAACCCAGGAACCCTTTTTTCCTGTGAGTTACCTTTCGCTGGGATACCAGTTGTTAGAAAAATAGGACCGCGGAGCAATAAAATAAAACAAATGTGGAAACAAAACATAGAAGATACACAATACAAGAGAGACACATATTTGCGTGGTTCACCCAGTGTGGGCTATGTCCACCAAAGAAATTGCCAAGTCGTTACTTTATTAGTATCCAACAAATGAAGGGATACTACCTACAACAAAACCCACTGTAACTTCCTCTTCTTTTTCTCACAGTTTCCTCTCTCAGAATACAATACTCGCCATCATACATAGTCGCAATACATTTCTCTCATAAAAGAGGGTTGCCTTCTAGGGAAAAAAACATTAACATAATTTCCACCATTAGATCTGCGATGTTATAATGAACAGTCCAAATTTACAATTAAATTACAATATACTTTTACAAGGCATTTTTTCCTTTGGGGGCTTTGCTCCCCAATCCCCCATCTAGGAGAATAGGCCCTGCAGACCCCTCAGAGGGGGTACCCCCCCCTCTGCACTCCCCCGTGTGGAAGAGTGTACATACTTCTGGGGTGTAAATTATTCATGGGGTATAAAAAGGGCTGAAAAATACAAGACCTCTAAGTCAGGAAGATAATCAAGCTCCACAACCAACAATCTCCCACTTGGAGACTGATCTCAACAACTCCACCACTTCTATATATGTTGGACTCTGAATCTTCATGGACCTGGAAAATTTCTCATCTTCATTCTCATTCTTGAAGACCAACTGAAACTGAGCAGGAACTCATTTTCTCTCTGGTTACTCCCTTTGTTAACATATATGTAGGATTTTGGCTAGTGTGTATCTTTTCCAACTTCAAATGTCTATCTTACAAGATGGATCGTATGAAGTGGTACCTCAACTTTATATGCTTAGTATTCAAATGGAAGGTTGAGTTCTTTGCAAGATGAATTGCACTATCACTGTCACAGTACAACCTGTTATTCTCCTGCTTCTTTCCCAATTCCTCCATAAACCTTTGTAACCAAATCATCTCTGTACTAGCCTCTGTAGTAGCAACATACTCTATCTCTATTGTTGAAAGTGAAACGACCTTTTGCAGTTTCGAAATTCAACTTACTATTGTTCCACCTATAGTAAAAGCATACTCTGTGGTGCTCCTCCTGCTGTCTTTATCACCTGCCATATCTGAATCAACATATCCCTATAGAAAAGTATCTGAACCTCCAAAACATAATTCAGGAGTAGTAGTACCTTTGAAATACTTGAGAATCCACTTTACTTCCTCCCAATGTTCTTTACCTGGATTGTGCATATACATGCACACAACTCCCACTGCATGTGCAATATCTGGTCTTGTGCAAACCATTGCATACATCAACCTGCCAACTGCTAATGAATAAGGGACCCTGGACAGGTATTCTATCTCCTCATGTGTCTTGGGACACATTTCCTTGGTTAATCTGAAATGACTGGCCAAAGGTGTACTAACTGGTTTTGCATTCTGCATTCTAAACCTCTCCAACACCTTCTCTGTGTACTCACCACGAGACAATGTCAATTTTCATTTTTTCTTGTCTCTTGTTATTCTCATGCCAAGGATTTTCTTTGTAGCACCCAAATCCTTCATCGCAAATGAGTTGGCTAATTTATTCTTGAGCATATTTATATCCTTCATATTAGACCCTGCAACAAGCATGTCATCTACATACAATAGCAAGATAATATAGCTTCCATTTTCTAGCCTTTTAAAATAAACACAATGATCAGAATGACATCTACTATAAACCCGTTCTGTCATAAACCTGTCAAAATTAAAATAAAACTGCCTTGGAGCTTGGTTTAGACCATACAAGGTCTTCTTCAACCTGCATACCAAATTATCCTTCCCTTTGACCACATACCCCTATGGCTGCTGCATATAAATCTTTTCCTCCAAATCCCCATGGAGAAAAACTGTTTTTACATCTAACTGTTCAAGATGAAAATCTTCTACTACCACAAGAATTAAAATAGTCCTAATTGAAGTCATTTTAACAACAGGACAAAATATTTCATCAAAATCTATACCTTTCTTTTGTGCAAACCCCTTTACAACAATTCTATTCTTGTACCGCTTTTCTCCTCCATCTTCTTCCTTCAACTTGTAAACCCATTTATTCTACAATGTTGTTTTTCCCAAAGGAAACTGAACCAAGTCCCAAGTCTGGTTATTTTCCAACGAATCCATTTCCTCTTTCATGCCTTGCTCCCACTTCTTTTTGGTGTCTACCTGCATTGCCTCTTCATAACATTCTGGTTCACCAGATTCAGTCAACAATAAATAATACAATGAAGGAGAGTATTAAGTAAAAAATAGTATCTACAACATCTGTCCAGAACTGTAAAGGAAAACCGACATGGAATCTCATACTCCTTGCATGCTCCATGATTGTCCTGATCATCCTTTCCGACACACCATTTTCTTGTGGTGTTCTTGGCACTCTCTTCTCTCTACGAATCCCATGGTATGAGCAGTAATCATAAAACTCCTTGCTACAATATTCACCTCCATTATCTAATCTGAGACACTTCAAACTTTTTCTTGTCCCATTCTCAACTAAAGATTTCCATTTCTTATAAGTATCAAAAACGTCAGATTTTTGTCGAATGCAATAAACCCAAGTTTTTCTAGTTGCATCATCAATAAAAGTAACATAATAACAAGATCCAACAAGAGATGATACCTGAGTTGGTCACCATATATCTGTATGCACAAGCTCTAACCTTTCATTCTTCTTTTCTTTTCCGACTCTGAGAAATCTGAATCTCTTTTGTTTTCCATAAACACAATGCTCATAGAAGTCCAAATCAATTTGTTTAAGATCTGGCAGCAAATTTCTTTTGTGAAGTATCTAAATACCCTTCTCACTCATGTGTCCCAGCCTATGATGCCATAGTGTTGTATCCACTCATGTAGAAACTAAAGATATAGAATATTTAGTATTACCAGTACATAAATATAATGTACCTACCTTCTCTCCTTTTGCTATCACCAAAGATCCTTTGATGACCTTCCACGTCTTATCTGTAAATATGGATATAAAATTTTCACTTGTCAACTGCCTTGTTGATATTAGATTTTTCCTTAAATCTGGAACATGTCTTACCTCTTTCAACAACCATTGGTTTCCATTGCGTTGCTTTGTTTTTACCTTTTCCAATCCAACAATTTTGCATGGTGCATCATCACCCAAATGAACCTGTCCAAAATCACCTTGAACATAATCTAGAAAATGTTTCCTATAGGGTGTGGCATGAAATGAGGCCCCTTGTTGGGAAATTCAATTGATTAAATTTCTTTCATTTAATTATCAACCAGGGATGCTCATAAGCTTGTGATGATGCCTGCAAAATATATGCAGGAGTGGGCATCTAACTCTAATCTAAGAAAATTCAATCAAATCCTAACTCTTTCATTCCACTTAATAAGACTTTGTTTTTGTAGGAAAGAAAACACTATCTCCCTTACAGGAGGTCCTCTCATGATGTTCCACAAAACCTATCAACAATCAAGATCATCAAGTAAACACTCATGCATTGAAAATAAATACACTTAAAAAGACTTATTTGTTGTAGGCATGAAAACAATAGATCCCTTACAGGAGGTCTTCTTTTAATGTTTCAAATAACCTATCAACAATCAAGATCATCAAATAATTCTAATAAAAACAATAAAGCATATAAACATATTCAAAGCATTAGAACAAGAAGAAAAAACTACTATGATCTATTTGGAGTGAGCTCAATTCTCCCAAGAACAAAGTAACATATAAACTAAAGAATTCTAAATCTAAACTAGAGAATGTAAACTGATGTGAAAATAAATCTTGATTCTTATTCCATCATAAGTTGGACACAATGCTCCAGGAGTCCTCCCTTTGAAATGGAGGAGGCACTCCTATTTATACAAAAATTTAAGATAACTTAGATCCACAAATCTCTCCTAGATCCACAAATGTCTCATTTGGTTACAACCATGTGCTCACACCTATCATGCGATATCTCTACAAATCCTCTCACAAATATTTCTTACATGATTAATCTCCATCCAAGATACTTGAGTAGATCTCCAAATCTTCATCAAATCTTCAAAGGGTTGAAGAGGAAATTCGAATTTGAGGCTTGATGGTCAAATTTGACTTGGTTGGAGTCTTTAAATACACCCGTAAACATCATGAAACTCATCCCACTTTCATATTTAAGTGTAAACATGTCATTTTTCCAATATTTAATCATAAATTCACTCAAAAACACTAAAATTGATGCATTGGAAAATAATATGTCTAAACCCCATGTAATCATGACAATGGTTTAATGTAAGGGTATGGGAAAGCGAAATATGGTTAAAATTGAAGTGAAAGTGAAGTGAAAGTGAAGTGAAAGGTTGTTAAAAAGATTGTACTTTGGCGACCCAACATAGCCCCAAACTGAAGGTGTTGCAAGTCCTCATGCAACCTTGCATTGAATTTCCTGAATTGTGTGATGGAACCTTCTTTTGTTGAAATATATCTAAGTGGAAGCTACTTTTTGTGGTTGCTTCTTGTGTGAAAACCATGTTGAAATTACTAATACAACTAAGAGGGGGAGGTGAATCAGTTGTATTTGAGCTTAAACAATGTTAACAATATTAAAATATTCTTAATCTTTCTTCAAGTGATCATCAACATTATACAACATATGGACAGTAAAAGTAAAAAGCATCAGTCATACATAAGGTATACACAGAGACAAATTTTTCATGAGGAAACCCATAAAGGGAGAAAACCTCTTCTTCTTCGAAATTATAGGCAGTCTTTTAAGTTCTGTACATCATCTTTAATTGAGCACCAACTCTCTGGTTTCTCTAGCAGCCACTAGAAGGAAGAACCAACTCCCTGGTTTCTCTAGCACCCACTTGAAGGAAGCACCAACTCCCTGGTTTCTCTAGAACCCACTAGAAGGAAGTACCAACTCCCTATATGTTCCAGCACCAACTTCTAGGTACACAGGGTCCAACCTGTATAACAGAGAACACTTGTTCTCCCTAGCACCACCCTGCCACCCTGGTTTCTCTGGCTGCAACCAGATGGAAGCTACAACTTCCTGTGTTCAAGCTCCCACTTGAACCTCTGAGGAAAACAGTCCTCCTGAGCACCTCCCAACCTCCCTAGAATATGAATGGCTAAATAAACAATCAACTTTATAGATAAATCAGTTCTTACCAATCTTTCCTTGTTATGTAAATCTAGTCTTCTACACACTGTTCTGCTGCTCTTCTCTTCCTCTATTTGTTAAGCAGGTATGCTCTGCATCAACTCGTTCTCTCATTCTTCTCTTCTTCAACTTGTTCTATTATTCTGCTCTACGTTTCATCTCACACTACACATATTCTCAATCTCCTCATGCGCATCCTCTCATTTTCTTTTCTTACAGTTTCATTCTTTTCTCATATAGAACAACCAAAACAACACTATCTTTCTCTTTTTCTTTTATACACCCTCACCACGGTTCAACTTCCCATCTCCTTCGGCAAAAGGAAGACAATTGTCCGAGCAACTGAAACACCAATAGATTCGCAATCATGAATCCATTTCACTAACAGATTCGTAACTGAGGGGTTAACTGTGAGAGAGAACAGTACCCTTCCGATCATATTCCAATTTATCTGCACCGTTGCATGAACTATATTGATATTGCCTTTAAATTGGGTTTCGGCATTTTGACAATCCTGTGCTAAGTGTCTCTACACTTCATTTCACGATCCCCAAAGTTCCTATACATAACTTTTCTGCACTATCTCCCTCCCCAATATGACTATGGTCATAACCAAGGGCCTATGCAAAAAGCACTTTCGCGATTTCTCATTTCGTGATTTTTGACACTATGCTCCATTGATCCCAAGTCAGCGAACTTTTGATCACTTGCCACATGTCCTGTGATTCGATGGTCCATATGTGATCTTGATTCAATGGCTACGATTGAATCACGATTTCATGATTTTGACATTCTTCTTGCATTGGGTTCTTTTCCTCTCCATGTCGCGATTCACGAAACTCCAATATGGAGTTAGATCAACGGTCCAGATCTGATCTGTATTCAACGGCTGCGATTAAATCGCAATTTCACTTATCGCGAAATCGACATTCTTGTTGCATTGTTTACTTGCCACTCCATGTTGTGATCCCCGAAACTCCGATATGAATTTAGATCAACGGTCCAGATCTGAGCTTGATTCAACGGCTGCGACTGAATCCCAATTTCGCATATCGAAAAATCAACATTCCTGTTGCATTGTTTCTTTGACATCTCCAACATGCGATCCTCGAAACTCTGACATGGACTGGAATCAACGGTCTAGATCAAAGCTTGATTTGATGGCTCAAATTACATCATGATTTCACATATCGCGATATTGGAATACCTGATGTTAATAATCTTTGACATGTCCAACTCGCAATCCTCGAAACTTCGACACGGACTGGAATCAACGGTCCAGATCAAATCTTGATCTGACGGCTAAGATTACATCGCGATTTCGCATATCACGATATTGGGATTCCTGATGTTAATAATATTTGACATGTCCAACTCGTGATCCTTGAAACTCTTACACGGACTGGAATCAACGGTCCAGATTCAACCTTGATCTGACGGCTCATATGAAGTCACAATTTTGCATATCGCAATTACGCCCACTTCTCCTTGTACCTTAAAGGACATGAGGGTTCTTCTTGATCCAATGGTGGTCGGATCCTGCGCTTGGATCTAACGCTTGAGATCTGTCCTCCTCTTCAATGATCTCTTCTTGTCTATATTCAGATCTTTCCTAGTTGCATTGCCTTCGATCATTCGATCTTCCTGTACTCTAAATTCAGATCTTTCTTGGTTGCGTTGCCTTCGATCATTCGATCTTCCTGAACTCTACATTTAGATCTTGCCTGGTTGCGTTGCCTTCGATCATTCGATCTTCCTGAACTTATGCATGCTACTTACCATCAATGACAAGCATTCGATGTCTATTAAATATTTTCCATTCGCTATCCATTTTTGCCATTCGCTATCTGTTAAATATTTTCCAACAATCTCCCCCTTTGGCATTGATGGCAACACAAGCACCCACATGCATTCGGACTCGACTCTCCCGAACTCTTTTCTCCCACTTTGACATCAATGTCAAAGAAGAAATATTCTTCCCCTGATCTATTGCAAAAAATACTCCCCCTGTCGACTATAAGCATCTTGGAAATACACCAGATGTTCAATAAGTACTTTCCTTAACCAGTTGAACAGATTAGACACAAGAAATTATAACCCCCAATTTTTGACGAAGATATCCAAAAGGAGTCACTGCTAATGGTTTAGTAAATATATCAGTTATCTGTTCTGTAGAAGATATATAATTCAGTTGAACAATTCTATTTGTAACTTGTTCTCTGAGAAAATGGTACTTGATTGGAATATGCTTAGTCTTCGAATGAAGAACAAGATTCTTGGAAACACTAATGGCACTGGTGTTATCACAATGAGTTGGAATAGGATCAATGTAAGTTACCTTCAGATCTGCAAGAGTTTGTATAATCCATAAGATTTGTGTGAAACAAGTAGCAGAAGCAATGTATTCTACCTCTGTAGTGGATAATGAAATGGATCCTTGCTTTTTACTAAGCCATGCAACTAGTGAGTCACCCAGAAAGAATGCTCCTCCATTGGTTCTTTTTCTTTCATCAACACAGTTTGCCTATTCTGTATATGAATAAGAAGTTAACTGGAAATTCTAATTTCTAGGATACCACAGACCATAAGTCATTGTTCCCTTCAAGTATTTAAATATCCTTTTGATAGCTACCAAATGACTTTGTTTAGGAGCAGACTGAAAACGACCTACCATTCCAACAACTTGCATTATATCAGGACGGGATGTTGTGATGTACAGAAGACGTCCTATCATTGAGCGATATGTCCTTTGATCCACATCAAGTGAGATATCATCTTTACTCAGTTTGCAACCAACCACCATAGGTGCGCTAGCTGTAGAGGAATCTTCCATCTAAAATTTCTTCAACATCTCTTTCAAATATTTTTCTTGAGAAATAAAAATTCCTGCAGAGCTTTGTTTTACTTGTAATCCAAGAAAATATGACAGTTCTCCTATCATGGACATTTCAAATTCTGTTTGCATACAATTAGCAAACCATTGGACAGATGATTCATTAGTACAACCAAAAAATAATATCATCTACATAGACCAAAACAATAAGTAAATTATCACCTTCAGACTTAATGTAAATATTACTGTCAACAATACCTTTCTTTAACACTTTTTCTTGTAGAGATTTGTCCAGTCTATAATACCAAGCTCGTGGTGCTTGTTTTAGTCCATATAAGGCCTTTTTCAGCTTACAAACATAATTAGGATTATCTGTCAAAGAGAATCCTTCAGGTTGCTCCATATATACTTCTTCTTCTAGATCTCCATTAAGAAATGCTGACTTAACATCCATCTGATAAACTTTGAAGTTCTTATGACATGAATAAGCAAGAAATATTTTGATAGCTTCCAATCTTTCCACTGGTGCAAAAGTTTCATCAAAATCCTAACCTTCAACTTGTGCATATCCCTTACAGACCAATCTGGCTTTATTTCTAACAACTTGTCCTTTTTCATTCATTTTATTTTTGAACACCCATTTGGAACCTATTACATTCTTATCTTTAGGTCTAGGGACAAGCTCCCAAGTATTGTTCTTCTCAATCCAATCAAGCTCTTCATTCATTGCTCGAATCCAATTATCTTCCTGGCTAGCTTCCTCAAAAATTTTAGGTTCATTCATAGATAAAAAGACAACCTGAGATTGTTTTGAGTCTTTAATCAATTTCCTTCTTGTCTAAACTCCTTCATTTATATCCCCAATTATCTGATTTTTAGGGTGATTCTTTCTAATAATTCTAAGAGGTGATTTTGCTTCTTTCTGCTTATTTGTGTTATTTTGAATATTTATATCTTCATCTGATCCAAACTCTTCTCTTTCTGATCCTTGGACCTGTTCATCTTCATCTTCAACTGTATCTTCTGTTCTTGGTTCAACACTGCTTACATTTCTGACTGAGATTTCTTCATCAACTTTTATATCTATACAATCAACTAGTTTATGCAGTCTCTTATTGTAGCATCTGTACCCTTTACTATTTGTAGCATAACCCAAGAAGATACCTTCATCAGCCCTGTCATCATATTTGCCAATATTTTCATCATTGTTCTTGATATAACATCTACTCCCAAAGACTTTAAAATGCTTGATTGAAGCAGGTCTTCCAAACCAAAGTTCATAAGGGGTCTTGTCACTGTGTGGTCTGAGATGAGCTTTGTTAAGGATATGAACAGCTGTATGAATTTCTTCCACCCAATATGTCTGAGATATGTTCCTTTTATTCATCATTGATCTTGCCATTTGCTGTATTGACCTATTCTGCCTCTCAACAACTCCATTTTGCTGTGGATTCCTTGGAATTGTGTACTCTCTTTTGATCCCATGTTTATCACAGAACTCTTTGAAGTTCCCAGAACTAAACTCTCCTCCTCTATCATACCTTACTGCCTTTAATCTTTTTCCTATTTGATTCTCAGTCAAATCCTTAAACACTTTGAATTTTTCAAATGCTTCAGATTTTTCTTTCAAAAAGGCAACCCAAGTTAGTCTAGAATAGTCATCAATAATCAAAATAAAGTAGATTTCTTTTCCTGTACCTTCTTTCCTTGATGGTCCACATAGATCCATATGTACTAACTAGAGAGTTTTTTCTGTTGAAGGAAAGTTTTTAGATTTGAACTAAGTGCGAGTAAGCTTTCCTTTCTGACAGGATTTACAAACAGAGTCATATGGATTTGATATCTTCGAAATATCTTTTACTGCCCCATTGTTTCTGAGTTTGATTATGTGATAAAAATTTAGGTGAGCAAGTCTCCTATTCCACAGCCAACTTTCATCATATTTTCTTAAGATGCATTCTTCTTCTTCTTCTTTTAAAACATAGACATTGTTTTCTGTTCTTATACCTTTTGCAACTAGCTGACCTGAATCCACAGTTTTTATTCTACGGTCTTTAGAGGTAAAAACAACTTCACACCCTCGGTCACAGACTTGACTGAGACTAAGCAGATTATGTTTCAAATCTTCTACAAGCAACACATCTTGAGATTTTCTTTTTCTGTTACACAAATTTACAATTCCTTTACCTTTTATCTTTCCAGGTGCATCATTTTCGAAAGTTACATTCCCTGATTTGCTATCACTTAGAGTTAAAAACTTACTTTTGTCCCTAGTCATGTGTTTGGAGCATCCACTGTCAATATACCAGGGATTCTTTTTCCTTTGGGATGATAGCACTAGTCCACACTTGTCATCTACTTTCTTCTTCCAAAATTTGACATTTTCAGTAGTGGGGATCAAATCTGAATTGTATTTCCTTAAGTGACAGTCTGCAGCTTTATGACCATAATTATGACAGTTGTAACATTCTGGTTCACTGAATAATAGATCATAACGATTGTTATGCACATATCTTTTGTTTTGTTTCACCTGTTTCCTTCTCCCAGTCATCACATGATTTATAATATGTGATTGTTTGTTTCTTGGCTATCTCAATCTTTGTTGTGGAAAATAGTTATTCATTGAATATATTGATTGTTCATATCTAAATCTCAAAGAACAGTTTATAGATTTGTGACCAAAATTAGAGCAAAGAAAACAATAACCATAGAAAAAATCTTTGTACCTTGAAAAAATCTGTCTTCCTTCTTTGTTTCTGTAGAGTGACTGTTGTCAATGGTTAAGGATTTGACAAACTTGATAGATTCTGTATTACATGGATGATCACTACTTGATCCTTCTTCATATCCCAATCCAACTTTCAACTTTGAATTTCTTTGCTGATTTAGAATGGAGGTTAATTCTTCTGAGGCTTTAATACTTGGTAGATTTTGATGATACAATCCTTTAAATTTCTCCATTTATTTTCTAGTTTTTACTATCTCTTCCTCTAAGGCTTCACACCTGACTTTCTTCTCTGACAATTGTTGTTTCAGTATGTCTTCTATTTTATTTGCCTCTTCTAATTCCACTTTCAGCAAAGAAAAGTCTTCATCAGGTTTTTTACTGTCTTTCTCGAACCGTGTCAACAATTGTTTTTGCTCTCTGTTCTTAGTTCTGATTCTATCAATTTCTTCCAGTGCACTGATCAGTTCTCCTTCCATATCAACCACAGCTTCTTCATCATTATCATCACTTCCTGTTCTTTTATTATCATAATCCTCCTTGGCCATAAGCATGAATTCATTTTCCTTATCTTCACAGGATGAGTCACTATCGGTGTCTTCTGAGGAATTGTCATTATTTGTAAGCAAACTTTTCTTCTTATTATATTTCTTGTATTTGTAATTCTTTTCATCATCAGAGTTCTAGTCCTTTTTATAATGGGGACACTTAGATGCAAAATGACCTATATTACCACAGTTAAAGCATTTGAAGGGCAACTTCCCTTGATATTTTCCTGACCCTTTCTTTAACCTTCTCACAAATTTTTCCTCAATATCATCTACTTCTGAATCAGTATTCTTGTCTGCTTTAAAAGATGCTTCTCTAGTATTGGATTTATCTTTGTTAATTCTCATTTCATATGCAGTTAGAGTTCCTAGAAGTTGATCAATGGACAGAGTTTTAAAATCATTTAATTCTTCTATTGCAGAGACTTTTGGATTAAATTTATCAGGCAAAGATCTTAAAATCTCCTGAACTAAGAGAGAGTCATCAAACTCCTCACCAAGACCCTTCATGGCATTTACAAGTTCTTCAACTCTTAAAAAATACTTGCTAATTGTTTCATCTTCATTCATCTTTAGTTGTTCAAATTTCAATCTGTATGTTTGAAGTTTGACATCTTTTACTTTCTCATTTCCTTCATAACTGTTAATAAGTTTATCCCACATTGCTTTGGCAGTATCAAGATGTATCAACTTTACAAAATGAGCTTCAGCAAGTACATTCAGGATAGCATTCATCCCCTTAGCATTAAAACTAAACTCTAACTTATCATCCTTGGAGGCTAGCACAACAGACTTTGTATATCCCGTCTCTACTACATCCCAAACATCAACACCTAAGTCCATTAAGTATGTTCTCATTCTAATCTTCCAGAAGGAAAAATTTGTTCCATCAAACA
This sequence comes from Picea engelmannii, assembly GCA_009831015.1. Lineage (NCBI taxonomy): Eukaryota > Viridiplantae > Streptophyta > Pinopsida > Pinales > Pinaceae > Picea > Picea engelmannii. The sequence goes on from ML777610.1 coordinate 140,116, forward strand.
GAGGGAGCTTAAAGGCTGAAGTCCCTTCATGACTTGTCATGTTTAAGCTTACAGATCTACCTTTGAATAAAAGGAACCCGCTCTGATACCAATTGTTGAAATTACTAATACAACTGAGAGGGGGGGGTGAATCAGTTGTATTTGATCTTAAACAATGTTAACAATATTAAAATATTCTTAATCTTTCTTCAAGTGATCATCAACATTGTACAACATATGGACAGTAAAAGTAAAAAGCATCAGTCATACATAAGGTATACACAGAGACAGATTTCTCATGAGGAAACCCATAAAGGGAGAAAACCTCTTCTTCTTTGAAATGATAGGTAGTCTTTTAAGTTCTGTACATCATCTTTAATTGAGCACCAACTCTCTCGTTTCTTTAGCACCCACTATAGGGAAGCACCAACTCCCTAGTTTCTCTAGCACCCACTAGAAGGAAGCACCAACTCCCTGGTTTCTCTAGCACCCACTAGAAGGAAGCACCAACTCCCTATATGTTCCAACACCAACGGGATGGAAGCACCAACTTCCAGTTACACAGGCTCCAACTTGTATAACAGAGAACACTTGTTCTCCCTAGCACCACCCTGCCACCCTGGTTTCTCTGGCTGCAACCAGATGGAAGCTACAACTTCCTGTGTTCAAGCTCCCACTTGAACCTCTGAGGACAAAAGTCCTCCCGAGCACCTCCAAACCTCCCTAGAATATGAATGTCTAAATAAACAGTCAACTTTACAGATAAATCAATTCTTACCAATCTTTCTTTGTTCTGTAAATCTGGTCTTCTACACACTGTTCTGCTGCTCTTCTCTTCCTCTGTCTATTCAACAGGTATTCTCTGCATAAACTCGTTCTCTCATTCTTCTCTTCTTCAACTCGTTCTGTTATTCTGCTTTTCGTTTCATCTCACACTACACATATGCTCAATCTCCTCCTACGCATCCTCTCATTTTCTTTTCTTCAGTTTCATTCTTTTCTCATACAGAACAACCAAAACAACTATGTCTTTCTCTTTTTCTTTTATACACCCTCACCGCGGTTCAACTTCCCATCTCCTTTGGCAAAAGGAATACAACTATCCGAGCAACTGAAACGCCAACAGATTCGCAATCATGAATCCGTTTCACTAACATATTCGTAACTAACGGGTTAACTTCGAGAGAGAACAGTACCCTTCCGATCATATTCCAATTTATTTGCACCGTTGGATGAACTATATTGATATTGCCTTTAAATCAGGTTTCGGCAATCCTGTGTTGAGTGTCTCTACACTTCATTTTGTGATCCCCGAAGTTTCGATACAGAACTTTTTTGCACTAGCTCCTTCCCCAATATGACTATGGTCATAACCAAGCGTCTATGCAAAAAGCGCTTTCGCGATTTTCGACACTATGCTCCATTGATCCCAAGTCAGCGAACTTTCGATCACTTACCACATGTCCTGTGATTCGATGGTCCAGATGTGATCTTGATTCAATGGCTACGATTGAATCACGATTTCGCGATTTAAACATTATTCTTGCATTGGGTTCTTTGCCTCTCCATGTCGCGATTTGCGAAACTCCGATATGGAGTTAGATCAATGGTCTAGATCTGATCTCTATTCAATGGCTGTGATTAAATCACAATTTCACTTATCACGAAATCAACATTCTTGTTGCATTGTTTACTTGCCACTCCATGTTGTGATCCCCGAAACTCCGATACGAAGTTAGATCAACGGTCAAGATCTGAGCTTGATTCAATGGCTACGATTGAATCCCAATTTTGTGGACGTGCGGGTTCTTCTTGATCCAACGGTGGTCGGATCCTGCGCTTGGATCTAATGCCTGAGATCTGTCCTCCTCTTCAACGATCTCTTCTTGTCTACATTCAGATCTTTACTGGTTGCATTGCCTTCGATCATTCGATCTTCCTGAACTCTACATTTAGATCTTTCCTGGTTGTGTTTCCTTCGATCATTCGGTCTTCTTGAACTCTACATTCAGATCTTGCATGGTTGCGTTGCCTTTGATCATTCAATCTTCCTGAACTTATGCATGCTACTTGCCATGAATGACAAGCATTTGATGTCTATTAAATATTTTCCATTCGCTGACCGTTATTGTCATTCGTTGTCTGTTAAATATTTTCCAACAAAACATAAGTATTTCCTTATGTAACAACACTTTTTTTCTTGCTTATAGTTGGTTCTTGTGTGACAACCAAAAGTATTTCTTTATGTAGCAACACTTTTTTTCTTGCTTATGGTTGGTTCTTGTGTGACAACCAAAAGTATTTCTTTATGTAGCAACATTTCTTCTTCTTGATTATGGTTGGTTCTTATGTGACAACCATCAATATTGTAAGTGTTGGTTCTTGTGTGACAACACTTTCACTTTTATTTTTCTTGCTACAACAAAGAATAGACTTTGAAATTTCAATCATATGAATGCATTCAAAATGATGATTCAGTAATGTGTGTATTAATCATTCAATCATTTTAGTCTTATTCAATAAGGTGTATTGAAGTATGTCTAATGCATGGAATCCATCCTCCTCATGGTATATTTTCTTTGGAATATGTGTTTCATATGAAAATCAATGATGCATTTTAGGAGATCAATGAAGGTGATTTATAAAAGAAACAATAATCAATTGGGAAAAACATGTTGGTCACAACATATGAGGTTATAAAAGATGTAATATAGGATAAATGAATGGCATATGATGAATATCCCCCCCCAAACTATATATGTTTTCCATCCTTGGAAAAATTTAGCAAATAAGGAAGGGCAGTTGTGAATGGGAAATTTTCCAAATACATGTCTTTTAGAATTTAAGGAATTATTGATTAAAGATTGGAAAATAACATACCTTCACCTACCTGAGAAGATCATTCGCTATGCATCTGAGAGATCTTTTTATGGATGGAATCTTTTGGTTGCTACTATTGGATCATGGATCTTTGGAGTGAAAATAATCTGATCTGCTTGGGTGTATGAACATAGAATGAGATCTGAAATTGGTACATCTGTATCGTCTTATTGTTGGAACTAAGTTGTTGGTGATGAACTCTGGAGTTGAATATTTGATTTACTGGAACACTGTTGCAAGTTGTTGTGAGTGTCATGGAACCATATAGTCTTCATTAATATCCGCATCGTGGCATAATTCTTATCTATGTGAATAAATTTTCTTGATGTCGAACATAGAAAGAAATTGTTGGATTACCAACCATTAATGAATGTTGTTAACTGACACGAGACTACTCAACATTAATGTCAATGAGAGTCAATATGCCCAAGTACATATTACTAGGTACGAATAAATGTGTCGCATGTCGAGACACCAAGAAGATCCAACAAACAAGGGACATTGATGTATTCCCATTGTTTATTGGCGAAAGAACTTGACATTAAGGCATGCAAGCCTCAAGGTACTAAAAAGGTCCCTAGTCTCAATCCCATATGATGTGCTGATGCCGATGGGCCAAGAATTGTCAGAAGGAGGGCCATACGGAATCCCCCATCATCTAACGTGAGTACGGAGTAATGATTTAGAGGACCATAGATGAAATATCAAGCAAGCTTTATTTGGCAAAAGGAAAATGACAAGGTGGTAACTCATCTTGGTAAGTGAGCTAAGTGACTTTATTCATGGGTTAGGGGTGAGTGAAAGTGATAAAGGAAAGTATGAAAATTTCAAAGGGGTTGAAGCCATGATATAGTAGTGATAGGAAGATGACAAGTTTAGGATTGACTTCAACATGTTAGTCTCAAAGGAAAGAAAATGAATCATCACATAATGGCTCCGAGAGACTTATTTTTATAGAAATGGTATGATGGATATCATCTGAAATATAATGATATTGACTTCTTCATGATTTCATTTGGACATGCTTTTCTCAACAGTATGTGGTCTTTGAAAACCACTAGTTCATAAATTGGTCTTCTTCATCATCCCAGAACCTGCAAAAAAAAATTAGCACTGACCTGCAATAAAACGTGAGTTTATCGAAGAATAGAGGTGAACAGTCATTCTTCATCTGATACATACACAAAAATTCACAAATAATGCTAAATAGAAAAAATCCAAGGAAAATAAATAAAATGAAATGCACTTTTTACCTGTCGGGAAGTGGTGCACCTTGGACTACCCGTCAGTGTTTCTTTGATAACTTCTCGGTTTGATGTTCAATTTCAGTGATTCAAAAGCCAAATCAAAATATTAGAATAATTTTTCAATGATATGATGTTCTTAAGAATTTTTCGAAGTCTATTGGCTATAAAATAAAATAAAATGAACAAAACAAATTGATATCCTCAAATGCTAGTGGAAATGCCTTCATGACATAGAGCTCATTGAGAGTTTTCCAACTATGTTACTGGAGAGGCTGAAGCTCTCTATTTCCAATTGAGGCCAAATTCGGATCGACACTTGGACTAATTTGATTGGATTTATTAAATAGAGTGGGAATAATTTTTTATTTTTATTTTGTTTTTTTAATTTAAGTTGTTTGATAATTGCTTTAAAAGGAGGCCTAACTGAGATTGAACCCATGACCTCTTATTGACAATTCCATCTTCTCCAACACATATTATTTCGTCTGGACAAGCATAGAAATTGAACAAAGAGACTAAAGCTTGAGCATATCTTGGGCCATTTGTTTCCACTTCATAGCCTGAAGTACACCATTGTGGTAAACTCCATCTAGAACCAAAAATTTATCATGACCAAAAACTCTAACCATCCACCACACACAAACAATCATCATAAATAATCATTTTATCATTATTTTCAATTCCAAGAGAAGATACTGCAACTGCAAATGCTTTCTTGGATGGTAGCATATGTGGAAGATTCAAAGTCTGGTGTGATATTTTGTCCACATCAAAGAATATTGCACCAGTAATATGCACATCCTAAAATTATTGTAGTGGGTTTCTCTGCTTATTTGGCATGTACTAAGATGCATCGACAACCTTGACATTGAGTTTCCATTGAGCCATGCATTACTTGTTTTTGTAATCATCGAAGTGTTTGTATTCAATTGAAATTTGTTTGTAATCGCTCAAAAATATCAATGGTCTACGGATAAATTTTCCAGCCTGCCACCGTATAAACCATTATTTTACCATCACTTCAAATCTCAGATCAAATGACGCATGATTGATTATTTTGTTTATTGCCGGTTTAAAAATATGGAAATGCAGAAGCCAAAACTTGCAAATCAAGTTCCCTGTTGCACTACAGGTCTGAATTTTGTAACATGGGTGCATTATTAATGATTAGATATGGGATGGAAGTAATTTTATTTAACGTTGAATTCTTGACATCTATCGAAAATACTGCGCATCGATTGGGATTGAATCCAAGATATCCGCACACATAACAAACACATGTCATGTGGTTAATTGCCACCGGAGAGTTTTATTTGAGTTGAAATTTTATACAAGCCTGAATAATGGGAAAAGATCATGGATCTAAACAACCGACTTACCACCATTCAAATCAACATTTTACCACCGCACCACGTCAAGACTTGGTACAATGCGTGCAAATAAGATGTTTTATTGCAGGTTTAAAGATTGGAAATACCAAAGACTGAAGCCCAAGTAATGGATTGATCCTTCAACCAGTCATAAACAAAATAGAGCGATACCAAGTCGCCTTCCTCCAGCAGGCACTTGATGTTAGCGGCGTCCTTCTTGTGGTCTCGAGTGAGCCAAATGGTTTTAATGGGCGAGATAATCTCTGAGAACCAGCTGATGTTGTATGTGACGATGCTAACTTTCCTTCCCAGGGCCATGACCATGATCACGATATCCAACAACATTATTTGATCACATATGAACAAGACACCCCACTCACCTTTCTTCTTCGGGGCCGGCGGAGGCATTCCCTTGACGACTAGCTTGATTCCCCATTATCTTGTAGGATATTTTCACGTATTCCTCTAGGATGGGAATGTTGCTGAAGATTCGAATTTGAGACAAAAAGAAGCCTATGGGCAGTCATAGAAAGGTGAGAAGGGCGGCCCCGGGGTTCAGTCTCTGCACCAAACTCTCATCGTGGAAGAAGATTGGGCTCATTAGTTTGTTTGTGGGCACTCTGTCCACCTTCATATTGGGCACCATGTACCCCTCCTTGTAGAAGGACATGAAAGGATGTTCTGTCTCTCGATCCCCAAGGCCAAACTCAGGCAATTTACCACCGAATTTTGCTTCCACCGCTGCCTTCTTTAGTCAATACACAAAAATCCATAATTAAGTTTTATTGCAGTTATGAAGTATGGAAATGGGAAGGCCGAAGCCCAAAATTGCAAATCGGAGCCAAAACCTGAACTACAATCGAAGGATTTATATGCCAGCGACCACACCATGGAACTCAAGCCTGCGACTTATGTGTTTTTCCTCACACATCATAGAACGATTTATTTAAAAATTGTGCAGGGTTCCATTTATAAATTGTGTTATTGAATATATACATTTTCCAATTCACAAGGTCCAATTGATATATGGTTTGCCGATGGTTTTATTTTTAACATTTTATTTATTTTTTAATTATGTATTATATTTGACTCTTTTTTTTAAATTTTTATATATGTTTTCTATGAGATGGGGAATTTATGAAGAAACCTAATATGATGAAGTTGAATTTGGAAATGAAAAATTGATATAACTTTAGCATTTTGGAAATCATCACTAATTTTAAATCAACTCCAAAAACATCCTAGACTCATCATTTGTTTTTTATTTTTATTTTAAATATGCAATTTATTAATGAAATTTTGTTGCAAAAATGTTGGAAATTATCTAATCAAGATAGACATTCAGGGCTAACCTATTTTCAAATTCTCCTTTCTGATCTTCCATATCACAACAAGGCGCAAGAAGAGAGCATACTTATATCGAAATCTGCAAATTGAAAAACATATGAAAAATTTGTTACCTCTTATGCATATCACAACTCTATAGCTCCTGAGACTCGATTTGTTTTCCTCCCTCATATATGTCCCTTTTCCCTATAGATGTATCTACCAATGGTTAGTATATGGATGGTTCTTACTGCACCATAAAAAATCAAATTTATCCTAAATACTATAAAAGTTTATTTTTATTTTTCCTATCTATCTAAAAACTACTTTTATTTTTTATTTTTTAAGTATATTCATGCTTCCAATGAAGCCATTTACGGATTAGAATTTTTCAAATGCTCATATCCCAACTTGAAACATGTACCTTATTGTTTGTAAGGATATTCGAAATTGATTTGACCTTTCGATTTGCCACAAGGATCTCTTGAAGAATTGATGAATATTGTGGCGTAACTGCTTCTTGATACCATTCCTCAATGTAGTCTTTGGGTTGCATTCTATATCCTTTGTCCATAAATGGTTAGTAAACGAAGTGGCTCTTAATGCACCACCGAATGAAAATTATGGGAAATAAATAAAATTTTATGCAAACAAACATAAAGAAAAAAAACTAAAAACAATCATGTAGAACTCTCTCATGCGTACCGAGATCTTGCTGCCACCAAGTTGTCCTTTCATCATGAGTTAGATCCCTTTGTTTGCATCAATAAAAATAAAGAAAATATATTGAATTAAATTCCTAATGCCTAATCCCTTAGCACCATCCCTGGCAACGGCGCCAAAATGTTGGGCAATTCAATTGCTTAAATTGCATTCATTTAATTATCAACCAGGGATGCTCGTAAGCCTGTGATGATGCCAACACAATATATGCAGGAGTAAGCATCTAACTCTAATCTAAGAAAATTCAATCAAATCCTAACTCTTTCATTCCAGTTAATAAGACTTAGTTGTTTTAGGAAAGAAAACACTAGCTCCCTTACAGGAGGTCCTCTCATGATGTTTCACAAAACCTATAAACAATCAAGATCATCAAGTAAACACTTATGCATTGAAAATAAATACACTTAAAAAGGCTTAGTTGTTGTAGTCATGAAAACAATAGCTCCCTTACAGGAGGTCTTCTTTTAATGTTTCAAATAACCTATCAACAATCAAGATCATCAAATAATTCTAATAAAAACAATAAAACATATAAACATATTCAAAGCATTAGAACAAGAATAAAATGCTACTATTATCTATTTGGAGTGAGATCAATTCTCCCAAGAACAAAGTAACACATAAACTAAAGAATTCTAAATCTAAACTAGAGAATGGAAACTGATGTGAAAATAAAGCTCGATTCTGATTCCATCATAAGTTGGACACAATGCTCCAGGAGTCCTCCCTTTGAAATAGAGAATGCACTCCTATTTATACAAAAATTTAAGATAACTTAGATCCACAAATCTCTCCTAGATCCACAAATGTCTCATTTGGTTACAACCATGTGCTCACACCTATCAATTGATATCTCTACAAATCCTCTCACAAATATTTCTTTCATGATTAATCTCCATCCAAGATACTTGAGCAGATCTCCAAATCTTCATCAAATCTTCAAAGGGTTGAAGAGGAAATTCGAATTTGAGGCTTGATGGTCAAATTTGACTTGGTTGGAGTCTTCAAATACACCTGTAAACATCATGAAACTCATCCCACTTTCATATATAAGTGT
>ML777610.1:148747-161387 GCA_009831015.1 Picea engelmannii
CATTGGAAAATAATATGTCTAAAACCCATGTAATCATGAAAATGGTTTAATGTAAGGGTATGGGAAAGAGAAATATGGTTAAAAGTGAAGTGAAAGTGAAGTGAAAGTGAAGTGAAAGGTTGGTAAAAAGATGGTACTTTGGCAACCCAACACCCTTGAATCTACTACCCAAGACACAGAAATATTATCTATAGAAAGAATCTAAGCATCTTGTAACACATCACCTGTTACATTTTCTTCCTATTTTCACTTCTGTTGTCCATCTCTTTGTTTCTTTGGAGCTCTGCAGTCTTTCTTCAGATGTCCTCTCATCCCACAATTCCATCACTCTATCTTTCCAAGTCTGGATTTGGATATGCCCTTCCTAGAATTACCACGGTTCCCTGAGCCCTTTCCTCTATCCTTTTGTCTTTCCCTATTCTCCATGTTGAACACATTACCTAATGTCTCACCTGTTCTTTTCTACCGCATTTCCTCACTAAGGATAACACCAACAACGTCATCAAATTTTAAAGTATTTGAACCAGAGACAAAGTTACTTACAGCCATGACCAAGCCATTCCATCTTTCCGACAATGAGCACAAGATTAGAAGAGCCCTAACCTCATAATCAAAGTCCACTTTTACGGAACGTAGTTGATTAGTAAACATATTAAATTCATTTAAATGATCTACAACAGACCCACCTTCTGACATTCTCATATTAAATAATCTCTTCATTAGAAATACCTTATTAGATGTCGAGGGTTTTTCATACAGTTTAGCCAACACGTCCATCAGATCCTTCGTTGTCTTTTGTTTTAAAATATTGAAAGCCACTGATGCTGCTAATCTCAACCGTATCATTCCTAGAGCCTTTCTGTCAAAAATCTCCCATTCTTCATCCTTCATGACCGTCAGCTTCTTTGTTACTCCACCCAATGGTAGGAATAGATCCTTCTTATATAAATGATCTTCCATCTGCATCTTCCATAACTGGTAGTTTTGGCCATTAAATTTTTGGACCCTAAACTTTCCATCTTACGACATTGCTCCCACTCGAACTAGGAACCCCCTTTTCCTGTGAGTTACCTTTCGCTCTGATACCAGTTGTTAGAAAAACAGGACCATGGAGAAATAAAATAAAACAAATGCGGAAACAAAAAACAAAAGATATACAATACAAGAGAGATATCGATTAACGTGTTTCGCCCAGTGTGGGCTATGTCCACCAGAGAAATTGCCAAGTCCTTCCTTTATTATTATCCAACAAATGAAGGGATACAACCTACAACAAAACTCGTTGTAACTTCCTCTTCTTTCTCTCACAGTTTCCTCTCTTAGAATACAATACTTGCCATCATACATAGCCGCAATACATTTCCCTCAAAAAAGAGGGTTGCCTTCTAGGGAAAAAAACCCTAACATAATTTATACCTTTATATCTGCGATCTTATAATGAACGGTCCAAATTTACAATTAAATTACAATATACTTTTACAAGGCAATTTTTCCTCTGGGGGCTTCGCCCCCGAACCCTCCAGCCAGGGGATAGGCCCCACAGACCCCGCAGAGAGGGTACCCGCCCCATGGACTCCCCTGCGTGGAAGAGTGTACATACTTCTTGGGTGTAAAGTCTTCATGGGGTATAAAAACGGCTGAAAAACACAAGACCTCTGAGTTAGCAAGATAATCATGCTCCACAACCAACAATCTCCCACTTGGAGACTGATCTCAACAACTCCACCGCTGTTGTACATGATGGACTCTGAACCTTCTTAGACCTGGCAAATTTCTCATCCTCGTCTTCATTCTTGAAGACCAACTGAAACTAAGCAACAACTCAGTTTCTCTCTGGTTACTCCCTTTGTTAACATATCTGCAATATTCTGGCTAGTGTGTATATTTTCCAACTTCAAATGTCCATCTTCCAAGGTGGATTGCATGAAGTGGTACCTCAACTATATATGCTTATTCTTCCAATGGAAGGTTGAGTTCTTTGCAAGATGAATTGCAGTCTCACTATCACAGTACAACCTGCTATTCTCCTGCTTCTTTCCCATTTCCTCCATAAACCTTTTTAACCAAATCATCTCTTTACTAGCCTCTGTAGCAACAACATACTCTGCCTATGTTGTTGAAAGTTCAACAATCTTTTGCAGTTTCGAAATCCAACTTACTGTTGTTCCACCTATAGTAAAAACATGCCCTGTGGTGCTGCTCCTACTGTCTTTATCACCTGCCATATTTGAATCAACATATCCCTGTAGAAAAGTGTCTGAACCTCCAAAACATAATGCATGCGTAGTAGTACCTCTCAAATACCAGAGAATCCACTTTACTGCCTCCCAATGTTCTTTACCTGGATTGTTCATATACCTGCTCACAACTCCCACTGCATGTGCAATATTTGGTCTTGTGCAAACCATTGCATACATCAAGTTGCCAACTGCTGATGAATAAGGGACCCTGGACATGTATTCTATCTCCTCCTCTGTCTTGGGACACATTTCCTTGGTTAATTTGAGATGGTTGGCCAAAGGTGTCCTAACTAGTTTTTCATTCTGTATTCTAAACCTCTCCAACACCTTCTTTGTGTACTCACCTTGAGACAATGTCAATTTTCGATTTTTCATGTCTCTTGTTATTCTCATGCCAAGGATTTTCTTTGCAACACCCAAATCCTTCATCGCAAATGATTTGGATAATTTATTCTTGAGCATATTGATATCCTGCATATTAGACCCTGCAACAAGCATGTCATATACATACAATAGAAACATAATATATCTTCCATTTTCTAGCCTTTTAAAATAAACATAGTGATCAGAATGACATCTACTATAACCCTGTTATGTCATAAACCTGTCAAACTTCAAATACCACTGCCTTGGAGCTTTCTTTAGGCCATACAAGCTCCTATTCAACCTGCATACCAAATTCTCCTTCTCTTTGACCTCATACCCCTGTGGCTGCTGCATATAAATCTCTTCCTCCAAATCCCCATGGAGAAAAGTTGTTTTTACATCTAACTGTTCAAGATGAAAATATTCTACTGCCACAAGACTTAAAATAGTCCTAATTGAATTCATTTTAACAACAGGAGAAAATATTTTATCAAAATATATACCTTTCTTTTGTGCAAACCCCTTTACAACAAGTCTAGCCTTGTACTGCTTTTCTCCTCCATCTTCTTCCTTCAACATGTAAACCCATTTATTCTGCAATGCTCTTTTTCCTGCAGGCAACTGAACCAAGTCCCAAGTCTAGTTATTTTCCAAGGAATCCATTTCCTCTTTCATGCCTTGCTCCCACTTCTTTTTGGTGTCTACCTGCATTGCCTCTTCATAAAATTCTAGTTCACCAGAATTAGTCAACAATAAATAATACAATGAAGGAGAGTATCGTTTAGCGGGTATACTTAACCTGGTAGATCTTCTAACAACACTTGGAGGTGTTTAAGGTACCTGCTGCTTCTGTTGTTGTACATTTTGATTTTCAAGTTCCTTTGGAATTTCTTTTTCAGTGATCTCATCAAGCACACTGTATTCTTGTTTTACTTCTTCCTATTTCTTTCCCTGCAATATATCTTTGTACATGACCTTCTCATTGAGTATGACATATCTACTCCTAATGATTTTCTTATTTTCTTAATCCCATAAGCAATAACCAAAATCATTAACACCATATCAAATACAGGTACACTTCTTGGATTTAGACTCAAGCTTTGTTCTATTTTTTTTTATCAATATGGACAAATGTTTCACAACCGAAAGTTTTCAAAAAGGAATAGTTTACCTTTTTTCCTGTCCATTCCTCCTCTGGAATTTTACCATCTAAAGAGCTTGAAGGTCCTTTGTTTATTCAGTAAACAACAATATCTACAACATCTTACCAAAAATGTAAGGGCAAACCAGCATGCAATCTCGTACTCCTTGCACGCTCCATGATTGTCCTATTCATCCTTTCTGACACACAATTTTCTTGTGGTGTTCTTGGCACTATCTTCTCTCTATGAATCCCATGGTATGAACAGTAATCATCAAACTCCTTGCTGCAATATTCACCTCCATTATCAGATCTGAGACACTTCAAACTTTTTTCTGTCTCATTCTCAACTAAAGATTTCCATTTCTTAAAAGTATCAAAAACATCATATTTTTGTCAAATGCAATAAACCCAAGTTTTTCTAGTTGCATCATCAATAAACGTAACATAATAATGAGAAACACCAAGAGATGATACCTGAGCTGCTCCCCATACATCTGTATGCTTAAGCTCTAACCTTTCATTCTTATATTCTTTTCCGACTCTGAGAAATCTAACTCTCTTTTGTTTTCCATAAACACAATGCTCACAGAAGTCCAAATCAATTTGTTTAAGATCTGGCAGCAATTTTCTTTTGTGAAGTATATGCATACCCTTCTAACTCATGTGTCCCAGCCTATGATGCCACAGTATTGTATCCATTCTTGTAGAAGCTAAAGATATAGAAGAGTTAGTATTACCAGTACATAAATACAATGTACCTACCTTCTCTCCTTTTGCCATCACCAAAGATCCTTTGATGACCTTCCACGTCTTATCTGTAAATATGGATATAAAATCCTCACTTGCCAATTTCCCTGTTGAAATTAGATTTTTCCTTAAATCTGGAACATGTATTACCTCTTTCAACAACCATTGGTTTCCATTGCGTTGCTTTATTTTTACCTTTCCCATTCCAACAATTTTGCATGGTGCATCATCACCCAAATGAACCTGTCCAAAATCACCTTGAACATAAGCTAGAAAATGTTTCCTATGGGGTGTGGCATGAAATTAAGCCCCTGAATCTACTACCCAAGACTCAAAAATATTGTGTACAGAAAGAATCAAAGAATCTTGTAACACATCACCTGTTACATTTGCTTCTTGATTTCTCTCCTGTTGTCCATCTCTTTGTTTCTTTGGAGCTCTTTAGTCTTTCTTCAAATGTCCTTTCTTCCCACAATTACAACACTCTATCTTTCCAAGAACAGATTTGGATCTGCCCTTCCTAGAATTACCATGGTTACCTGGGCCCTTTCCTCTATCCTTTTGTCTTCCCCTATTCTCCATGTTTAATGCATTACATGCTATCCCACCTATGATTTTCCGTCGCATTTCCTCACTAATTATAACACAAACAACATTATCAAATTTCAAAGTATTTGAACCAGAGACAGAGTTACTTACAACCATGACCAAGTCGTTCCAGCTTTCTAGCAACGAGCAGAAGATTAGGAGAGCCCTAACCTCATCATCAAAGTCCACTTTTACGAAACTTAGTTGATTAGTAACTGTATTAAATTTATTTAAATGATCTGCAACAGACCCACCTTCTGACATCTTCATATTAAATAATCTCTTCATTAGAAATAACTTATTGGACGCTGAGGGTTTTTCATACAGTTTAGCCAACGCATACATCAGATCCTTCATTGTCTTTTCTTTCAAAATATTTAAATCCACTGATGCTGCCAAGCTCAGTCGTATCGTTCCTAGAGACTTTCTGTCAAGAATCTATCATTCTTCGTCCTTCATGGTCATCGACTTCTTTGATACTCCGCCCAATGGTAGGAATAGATCCTTCTGATATAAATAATCTTCCATAACTGGTAGTTTTGGCCATTAAATTTCTCGACCCTAAATTTTCCATCTTCCGACATTGCTCCCACTCGAACCAGGAACCCTCTTTTCCTGTGAGTTACCTTTTGCTTTGATACCAGTTGTTAGAAAAAAAGGACCGCAAAGAAATAAAATAAAACAAATTCGGAAACAAAACACAAAAGATACACAATATAAGAGAGACACGGATTTACATGGTTCACCCAGTGTGGGCTATGTCCACCAGATAAATCGCCAGGTCCTTCCTTTATTATTATCCAGCAAATGAAGGGATATAACCTACAACAAAACCCGTTGTAACTTCCTCTTCTTTCTCTCACAATCTCCTCTCTCAGAATACAATACTCACCATCATACATAGCCACAATACATTTCCCTCATAAAAGAGGGTTGCCTTCTAGGGAAAAAAACCCTAACATAATACCGTTAGATCTGCGATCTTATAATGAATGGTCCAGATTTACAATGAAATTACAATATGATTTCATAAGGGAATTTTTCCTTTGGGGGCTTCGCCCCTAAACCCCCCATCCAGGGGGACAGGCCCCCTAGACCCCGCAGAGGGGGTACCCCCCCTCTGCACTCCCCCATGTGGAAGAGTGTACATACTTCTAGGGTGTAAAGTCTTCATGGTGTATAAACACGGCTGAAAAACACAAGACCTCTTAGTCAAGAAGATAATCAGGCTACACAACCAACAATCTCCCACTTGGAGATTGATGTCAACAACTCCACCGCTACTGTATATGCTGGACTCTGAACCTTCTTGGACCTGGAAAATTTCTCATCTTCATCTTCATTCTTGAAGACCAACTGAAACTGAGCAGAAACTCAGTTTCTCTCTAGTTACTCCCTTTGTTAACATATCTGCAGTATTTTGTCTAGTGTGTATCTTTTCCAACTTCAAATGTCCATCTTCCAAGGTGGATCGTATGAAGTGGTACCTCAATTGTATATTCTTAGTCTTTGAATGGAAGGTTGAGTTCTTTGCAAGATGAATTGCACTCTCACTATCATAGTACAAACTGCTATTCTCCTTCTTCTTTGCCAATTCCTCCATAAACCTTTGTAACCAAATCATCTCTTTACTAACCTTTGTATCAACAATATACTCTGCCTCTATTGTTGAAAGTGAAACAACCTTTTGCAGTTTTGAAATCCAACTTACTCTTGTTCCACCTATAGTAAAAACATACCCTGTGGTGCTCCTCCTGCTGTCTTTATCACCTGCCATATCTGAATCAACATATCCCTATAGAAAAGTGTCTGAGCCTCCAAACCATAATGCATGAGTAGTAGTACCTCTCAAATACATGAGAATCCACTTTATTGCCTCCCAATGTTCTTTACTTGGATTGTTCATATACCTTCTCACAACTCCCACTGCATGTGCAATATCTGGTCTTGTGCAAACCATTGAATACATCAAGCTACCAACTGCTTATGAATAAGGGAACCTGGACATGTATTCTATCTCCTCCTAAGTCTTGGGACACATTTCCTTGGTTAATTCCAAATGGATGGCCAAAGATGTACTAACAATTTTTTCATTCTGCATTCTAAACCTCTCCAACACCTTCTCTGTGTACTCACCCTGAGACAATGCCAATTTTTTATTTTTCTTGTCTCTTGTTATTCTCATGCCAAGGATTTTTTTTGTAGCACCCAAATCCTTCATCGCAAATGAGTTGGCTAATTTATTCTTGAGCATATTTATATCTTTCATATTAGACCCTACAACAAGCATGTCATCTACATACAATGACAAGATAATATAGCTTCCATTTTCTAGCATTTTAAAATAAATACAGTGATCAGAATGACATCTACTATAACCCTGTTCTGTCATAAACCTATAAAACATCAAATACCACTGCCTTGGATCTTGCTTTAGGCCATAAAATCTCTTCTTCAACCTGCATACCAAATTCTCCTTCCCTTTGACTTGATACCCCTGTGGCTGCTGCATATAAATCTCTTCCTTCAAATCCCCATGGAGAAAAGATGTTTTTACATCTAACTGTCCAAGATGCAAATCTTCTACTTCCACAAGACTTAAAATAGTCCTAATTGAAGTCATTTTAACAATAGGAGAAAATATTTCATCAAAATCTATATCTTTCTTTTGTGCAAAGCCCTTTTCAACAAGTCTAGCCTTGTAGTTCTTTTCTCCTCCATCTTCTTCCTTCAACTTGTAAACCCATTTATTCTGCAATGCTCTTTTTCCTATAGGCAATTGAACCAAGTCCCAAGTCCGGTTATTTTCCAACAAATCCATTTCCTCTTTCATGCCTTTCTCCCACTTCTTTTTGGTGTCTACTTGCATTGCCTCTTCATAACATTCTGGTTCACCAGAATCAGTCAACAATAAATAATACAATGAAGGAGAGTATCATTCAGGGGGTATACTTAACATGGTAGATCTTATAACAACACTTGGAGGTGTTTGAGGTACCTGTTGCTCCTGTTGTTGTACATTTTGATTTTCAAGTTCCTTTGGAATTTCTTTTTCAGTGATCTCATTAGGAACTGTGTATTCTTGCTTTTCTTCTTCCTGTTTCTTTCCCTGCAACTGATCTTTGTACATGACCTTCTCATTGAATATGACATATCTAATCCTAATGATTTTTTTATTTTCATAATACCATAAGTGATAACCAAAATCATTAACATCGTATCCAATAAAGGTACACTTCTTGGATTTAGACTCAAGCTTTGTTCTATTTTCTTTATCAATATGGACAAATGCTTCGCAACCGAAAGTTTTCAAAAAGGAATAGTTTACCCTTTTTCCTATCCATTCCTCCTATGGAATTCTACCATCCAAAGAGCTTGAAGGTCATCTCTTTATTAAGTAAACATCAATATCTACAACATCTGCCCATAACTGTAAGGGAAAACCGGCATGAAATCTCATAATCCTTGCACATTCCATGATTGTCATGTTCATCCTTTCTGACACAGAATTTTCTTGTGGTGTTCTTGGCACTGTCTTCTCTCTACGAATCCCATGGCATGAACAGTAATCATCAAACTCCTTGTTGCAATATTCACCTCCATTATCTGATCTGAGACACATCAAACTTTTTCTGTGTCAATCTCAACTAAAACTTTCCATTTCTTAAAAGTGTCAAAAACATCAGATTTTTGTTGAATGCAATAAACCCAAGTTTTTCTAGTTGCATCATCAATAAAAGTAACATAATAATGAGAAACACCAAGAGATGATACCTGAGCTGGTCCCCATACATCTGTATGCACAACCTCTAACCTTTCATTCTTATATTCTTTTCCGACTCTGAGAAATCTAACTCTCTTTTGTTTTCCATAAACACAATGCTCACAGAAGTCCAAATCAATTTGTTTAATGTATTGCAGCAAATTTCTTTTGTGAAGTATTTGCATACTCTTCTTACTCATTTGTCCCAACCTATGATGCCATAGTGTTGTATCGACTCTTGTAGAAGCTAAAGATATAGAAG
Source organism: Picea engelmannii (assembly GCA_009831015.1). Lineage (NCBI taxonomy): Eukaryota > Viridiplantae > Streptophyta > Pinopsida > Pinales > Pinaceae > Picea > Picea engelmannii. The sequence continues at coordinate 157,858 of ML777610.1, forward strand.
AGTTAGTATTACCAGTACATAAATATAATGTACCTACCTTCTCTCCTTTTGTTATCACCAAAGATCCTTTGATGACCTTCCACGTCTTATCTGTAAATATGGATATACAACCTTCACTTTCCAACTCCCTTGTTGAAATTAGATTTTTCCTTAAATATGGAACTTGTCTTACCTCTTTCAACAAAAATTAGTTTCCATTGCATTGCTTTATTTTTACCTTTCCCATTCCAACAATTTTGCATGGTGCATCATCACCCAAATGAACCTGTCCAAAATCACCTTGAACATAATCTAGAAATTTTTTCCTATGGGGTGTGGCATGGAATGAAGCCCCTGAATCTACTACCCAAGACTCATACATATTATCTACAGAAAGAATCAAAGCATCTTGTAACACATCACCTGTTACATTTCCTTCTTGATTTCTCTCATGTCGTCCATCTCTTTGTTTCTTTGGAGCTCTGCAGTCGTTCTTCAGATGTCCCTTCTTCCCACATTTCTATCACTCTATCTTTCCAAGTTTGGATTTGGATCTGCCCTTCCAAGAATTACCACGGTTCCCTGATCCCTTTCCTCTATCCTTTTGTCTTCCCTTGTTCTCCATGTTCAACGCATTACCTGATGTCTCACCTGTTCTTTTTCGTCGCATTTTCTCACTGAGAATAACACCGACAACATCATCAAATTTTAAAGTATTTGAACCAGAGATAGAGTTACTTATAGCCATGACCAAGTTGTTCCATCTTTCTGGCAATGAGCACAAGATTAGAAGAGCCCTAACCTCATCATCAATGTCCACTTTTATGGAACTTAGTTGATTAGTAACTGTATTAAATTCATTTAAATGATCTGCAAGAGAACCACCTTCTCACATATTCATATTAAATAATCTCTTCATTAGAAAAACCTTATTGGATGCCAATAATTTTTCATACAGTTTAGACAACGCGTCCATTAGATCCTTCATTGTCTTTTCTTTCGAAATATTGAAATCCAGTGACACTGCCAAGCTCAGCCGTATCGTTCCTAGAGCCTTTCTGTCAAGAATATCCCATTCTTCGTCCTTCATGGTTGTTGTCTTCTTTGCTACTCTGCCCAATGGTAGGAATAGATCCTTTTGATATAAATAATCTTCCATCTACATCTTCCATAACTGGTAGTTTTGGTCGTTGAGTTTCTTGACCCTACACTTTCCATCTTCCAAAATTGCTCCCACTCGAACCAGGAACCCTCTTTTCCTGTGAGTTATCTTCCGCTCTTATACCAGTTCTTAGAAAAAAAGGACCGTGGAGCAATAAAATAAAACAAATGAGGGAACAAAACACAAAAGATACACAATACAAGAGAGACACAAATTTATGCGGTTCACCCATTGTGGGCTACGTCCGGTAGAGAAATTTCTAGGTCCTTCCTTTAATATTATCCAGCAAATGAAGGGATACAACCTACAACAAAACCCGTTGTAACTTCATCTTCTTTCTCTCACAATGTCCTTTCTCAGAATACAATACTCCCCATCATACATAGTCTCAATACATTTCCCTCATAAAAGAGGGTTGCTTTCTAGGGGAAAAAACCCTAACATAATTTCTACCGTTAGATCTGCGATCTTATAATGAACGGTCTAGATTTACAATGAAATTACAATATACTTTTAGAAGGCAATTTTTTCATTTGGGGGGCTTCACCCCTGGACCCTGCAGAGGGGGTATCCCCCCTCTGCACTCCCTCACGTGGAAGAGTGTAGATACTTATGAGGTCTAAAGTCTTCATGGGGTATAAACACGACTGAAAAACACAAGATCTCTGAGTCAGAAAGATAATCAGGCTCCATAACCAACAATCTCCCACTTGGAGACTGATCTTAACAACTCCACTGCTGCTATATATGTTGGATGCTGAACCTTCTTGGACCTGGAAAATTTCTCATCTTCATCTTCATTCTTGAATACCAACTGAAACTGAGTAGGAACTCAACTTCTCTCTAGTTACTCCCTTTGTTAACATATCTGCAGTATTTTGGCTAGTGTGTATCTTTTCCAACTTCAAATGTCCATCTTCCAAGGCAGATTGTATGAAGTGGTACCTCAACTGTATATTATTAGTCTTCGAATGGAAGGCTGAGCTCTTTGCAAGATGAATTGCAATCTCACTGTCACAGTACAAGTTGTTATTCTCCTTCTTCTTTCCCAATTCCTCCATAAACCTTTGTAACCAAATCATCTCTTTACTATCCTCTGTAGCAACAACATACTCTGCCTCTGTTGTTGAAAGTGCAACAACCTTTTGTAGTTTAAAAATCCAACTTACTGTTGTTCCACCTATAGTAAAAACATACCCTCTGATGCTCCTCCTGCTGTCTTTATCACCTGCCATATCTGAATCAACATATCCCTCTAGAAAAGTGTTTGAACCTCAAAAACATAATTCATGAGTAGTAGTACCTCTCAAATACCTGAGAATAAAATTTACTGCCTCCCAATATTCTTTACCTGGATTGTTCATATACCTGCTCACAACTCCCACTGCATGTGCAATATCTGGTCTTGTGAAAGCCATTGCATACATCAAGCTGCCAAATGTTGATGAATAAGGGACCCTGGACATGTATTCTATCTCCTTTTGTGTCTTGGGACACATTTCATTGGTTAATTTGAAATGGCTGGCCAAAGGTGTACTAATTGGTTTTTCATTCTTCATTCTAAACCTTTCCAACACCTTCTTCTTCAAACTGCATACCAAATTCTCCTTCCCTTTGACCTCATACCCTTGTGGCTGCTGCATATAAATCTCTTCCTCCAAATCCCCATGGAGAAAAGTTGTTTTTACATCTAACTGTTCAAGATGCAAATCTTCTACTACCATAAGACTTAAAATAGTCTTAATTGAAGTCATTTTAACAACAGGAGAAATTATTCCATCAAAATCTATACCTTTCTTTTGTGCAAACCCCTTTACAACAGGTCTAGCCTTGTACCGCTTTTCTCCTCCATCTTCTTCCTTCAACTTGTAAACCCATTTATTCTGCAATGCTCTTTTTGCCGCAGGCAACTGAACCAAGTCCCAAGTCTGGTTATTTTCCAAGGAATCCATTTCCTCTTTCATGCCTTCTCCCACTTCTTTTTGGTGTCTACCTGCATTGCCTCTTCATAACATTCTGGTTCACCAAAATTAGTCAACAATAAACAATACAATGAAGGAGAGTATCATTCAGGGAGTATACTTAACCTAGTAGATCTTCTAACAACACTTGGAGGTGTTTGAGGTACCTGCTGCTCTTGCTGTTGTACATTTTGATTTTCAGGTTCCTTTGGAATTTCTTTTTCAATGATCTCATCAAGCACCGTGTATTCTTGTTTTTATTCTTCCTGTTTTTATCCCTGTAGTTGATCTTTGTACATGACCTTCTCATTGAATATGACATCTCTACTCCTAATGATTTTGTTATTTTCATAATCCCATAAGAGATAACCAAAATCATTAACACCATATCCAATAAAGGTACACTTCTTGGATTTAGACTCAAGCTT
>ML777610.1:161437-195146 GCA_009831015.1 Picea engelmannii
TCCAACAATTTTGCATGGTGCATCATCACCCAAATGAACCTGTCCAAAATCACCTTGAACATAATATAGAAAATGTTTCCTATGGGGTGTGGCCTTAAATGAAGCCCCCAAATCTACTACACAAGGCTCAGAAATATTATCTACAGAAAAAAAAAATACATATTGTAACACATCACCTGTTACATTTGCTTCCTGATTTCTCTCTTGTTGTCCATCTCTATGTTTCTTTGGATATCTACAGTCTTCTTCAGATGTCCTTTTATTCCACAATTCCATCACTCTATCTTTCCAAGTCTAGATTTGGATCTTCCCTTCCTAGAATTACCATGGTTCTCTGAGCCCTTTCCTCTATCCTTTTGTCTTCCCCTGTTCTCCATGTTCAATGCATTACCTGATGTCTCACCTGTGCTTTTCCATCGCATTTCCTCACTAAGGATAACACCAACAACATCATCAAATTTTAAAGTATTTGAACCAGAGAAAGAGTTACTTATACCCATGACCAAGCCGTTCCATCTTTTTGGCAATGAGCACAAGATTAGAACAACCCTAACCTCATCCTCAAAGTCCACTTTTACGGAACTTAGTTGATTAGTACCCATATTAAATTCATTTAAATGATCTGCAACAGGCCCACCTTCTGACATCTTCATATTAAATAATCTCTTCATTAGAAATACCTTATTGGACGCCGAGGGTTTTTCATACAGTTTAGCCAACGCGTCCATCAGATCCTTCATTGCCTTTTCTTTTGAAATATTGAAAGCCACTGATGCTGCCAAGCTCAGTCATATCGTTCCTAGAGCCTTTCTATCAAGAATCTCCCATTCTTCCTCCTTCATGGCCATCGTATTCTTTGCTACTACGCACAATGGTAGGAATAGATCCTTCTAATAAAAGTAATCTTCCATCTGCATCTTCCATAACTGGTAGTTTTGGCTGTTAAATTTCTCGACCCTAAACTTTCTATCTTCCGACACTACTCCCACTCGAACTAGGAACCCTGTTTTCCTGCGAGTTACCTTTCACTCTGATACGAGTTGTTAGAAAAATAGGACCATGGAGAAATAAAAGAAAACAAATGTAGAAACAAAACATAGAAGATACACAATATAAGAGAGACGCAGATTTACGTGGTTCACCCAGTGTGGGCTACATCCACCAGAGAAATTGTTGGGTCTTTCCTTTATTATTATCCATCAAATGAAGGTATACAACCTACAAGAAAACCCATTGTAACTTACTCTTCTTTATCTCATAGTATCCTCTCTCAGAATACAATACTTGCCATCATACATAGTTGAGATACATTTCCCTCATAAAAGAGGGTTTCCTTCTAGGGAAAAAAACCCTAACATAATTTCTACCGTTAGATCTGTGATCTTATAATGAACGGTCCAAATTTACAATGAAATTACAATATACTTTTACAAAGCAATTTTTCCTTTAGGGGCTTCACCCCTAAACCCCCCAGCCAGGGGGATACGCCCCTCAGACCCCACAAAGGGGGTACCCCCCCTCTGCTCTCCCCCGCGTGGAAGAGTGTACATACTTTTGGGGTATAAACACGACTGAAAAACACAAGATCTTTGAGTCAGGAAGATGATTAGGTTTCACAACCAACAAATATATAATCAAATTGTACCATAAAAAAGTGTAACCAACCATGTTCCAAGTATGTACCAATCATGTGTCAACTACTCATTAACTATGACTCATCAATATGTACCAACATCATCAACTATACACCTCATGTATGTGCCAATTCATCAACTACTTGTCTCAACCATGTACCCAAATTTTACCTCAACCAAAATTCCTCATCAATTTCATCATCCAAATATGATTTATAAATATATAATAGACCTAGTGTATATGATCACATACCTGCAAACCTTCCTTAACTTTAAACAACAAGAGAGTATCATTTACATCAAACTTTTCTTTAGTCTCACATGACTAGTTTTGGATTAGTCACAACCCTGACTTGAAATAATCATAACTTTGTGCCTCTAATGAATAAATATCTGAAACTGATAAACAATGTTAGTCAGTGTGTTTTATGCAATTCCTCCACGTGCCACTACTTGGAACCTCTCATAAAATTAGTTATAGCAAAAATGGCATACCTTGTTGAATTTTGGTTTATTATAGAGAGTGAATCTGTAGAGCATGCCCCACACGGAATATCTGTTGAATTGATCTAAAACTATTACACATAATACTACATACTGTACTCTAACTAACACATTTTTTCTTATTTAATTTGTGTCTTTTATGAATAATCTATGATGTTTTTACCCGAAACACCTGTTTTTGACTAGTTTCAAGACTAGCCAGAAACCCTATTTTCCATGGAGTGGAACTCCAAAAATACAAAGACCCACAAGCTGATTTTTTTACCATAGATACTTGGAAAGTTGGCTCAATTTCACAACAATTTGATGGTCTGAATCATTCTATAAAAAATTTTGTTGCAAAAATGGCGAGATGACCTGTAAATAACATACCTTAGAAAGCATCATCAAAAGAATTTATCCTTCCTTGAATTCCAACCTTCTTTTCTTCACCTTTCCTTAGAAATTCAGCTTAGATATCCTTTGATTACCTCAAAAACCTATAGCTATTCAATATTCTCAAGTGTGATTTAAATGATAGAGACTTTCCTCTTATTTATACTCTCCAATTAGGTTCCTTAAAAACATCTTCTAGGTCACTTTGCCCACTTTTCTTATTTTAGGGTTAACCCACTTCTAATTTCTCCATTAAATTTATTATTTAAATAATTTATTTTGTATTCACTTTGAATTATAGTGCACTCATCACTTCACTTTATTATTTACCTTTAAAAACTCTTAAACCACTTTGAATACTTTGACCTTTTGGGGCTTCTAGATGACATATGAGGGTCCTCCAACTTCGTAAAGCCATAACTCTCAAACCGTGAGGAGTTATGTGACGTTCCACATACCACCAGAAATGGAATGACATTTATTATCCATATAGAATAGTATTACCTGAAAATATATCAAAACTCATATCATTATCCTGTAAGTTTTAAACCTGCGAAGTAAAGCAATGCATATAGATTCTTAAGCAAAACATAAATTAATCAATGGCTCATTCACATAGTACACAGAGATTTATACCGGAAACCCTCAACCGAGAAAACCTTTCTTTTATTCATTATCTCAAATTTCACCATTCACCATACAATATATATACAATGTTTTTAGGTATTCCGTAGATACCAAAACCCTAATCCCTTAATCCAGGATTAATTTATAAAACTACTAAAAAATGCAAAATCCATTAAAAATAGAAAACACCACCCAAAAACAAAATTATGGGAGCTACCCCGAAATTCGTCGGCCTTGGGATACCACCTGGTTCCGAACACTGTGAGTAACCATGGGGGGGCATAATATCCCCACATAGGAAGCGCCTGGTGCACACGACATAAAGAACACTACTAGAGGGATCATCAGATGCATTTGTCGAACCTGAAATTCCCACACACACATATGCAAAGAATATAACATATACCCAACATTCTCCCACTTGTTGTTTTCTTTGCATCCAAGGGTCCACAGGATTATATAGTCAACAATCCAGGGCAGCAATGTCGATTGTTACTCTACACCAGGAGAACTTTTATGTTCTCATAGACGTTGTCAACAAATCTACAACATTCTTCAAAGTGTCAACCTTTTCCAACAACACCTTCTTTTCCTCAACCATGTCTCTCACAAAGTGATACTAAACATCAATATGCTTTGTATTTGAATGATAAGTTGGGTTCTTTTCCAGGAAGTTTCACTTTGACTATCACAATCTAATCTCACTGCTTGTTGTACAAACCTAATACCTAAACACAACCTTTGTAACCATATTTCTTCCTTTCTTGCATGAATGGTTGCCATGTATTCAACTTCTATAGTTGAGAGTGCCACTACAACCTGTCTTTTTTTCACCCGTTTGATTGCTCCTCCAAATAGGTTAAACACATACCCACTTGTAGATCTTCTATGATCCAGATCTCCAGCCCAGTCTACATCAACAAAGCCATGTATATCCACCACTCTGTCCAATCATGGTCTTCCTTGGTAGCACAATCCATAATTGGTAGTGCCACGCAAATACCTGAAGACCCTCTTTACTACTATCCAATTATCCTTCCTTGGTTTTGACATATACCTACTCAAAACTCCTACTACAAGTGCAATGTATGGTGTAGTACAGACCATTGCCTACATCAAACTGCCAACTGCACTGGCATATGGAACATGGGATATGTCCTCTTCTTCTTCCTGTGTCTTGGGACACTAATTTGTAGACAAATTTACACCTATAGGAATAGGAACCTTGACCAGTTTACTTCCATGCATATTAAACCTTTGCAAAATTGTCTCAACATATTTTCTTTGATTCAACTAGAGTTTCCTATTTGCATGATATCTTTTAATTTCCATTCCCAGAATGAAGTTAGCAGCACCGAGATCCTTCATGTCAAATTTGGAGGATAGTTGCTATTTCACCTCCTTGATAACATCCATGTTATTTCCTACCAACAACATGTCATCAACATACAATATTACATAAATGAGGTGATTACCAACGTGCTTGGAATATACACAGTGATCAGCCCTGCTTCTCACAAATACCAATCCAAAGATGCATGTGTCAAACTTTTGGTACCACATCCTAGGTGATTTGTTTAGACCATATAGTGACTTCTTTAGCTTACAGACCAACTCTTTCTTTCCCTTCACTACAAAGCCTTCTGGATGCTTCATGTAGATTTCTTCTTCCAGATCCCCATGTAGGAATGTTGTCTTCACATCCATCTATTCTACTTCAAGATCAAAAGCAGTAGCAATAGATAAAATAAATCTAATAGAAGTTAACTTAGCGAAAGGAGAAACAATCTCATCAAAGTCAATTCCCTCTACCCAGGAATAACCTTTTTCTACACTAGAGATTTGTATTTCTCCACTTTTCCTTCTGCATTAAAATTTCTCTTAAACAACCATTTTCTACCAACATATTTTCTTACAGCTGGAAAATCAACTATATCCCATGCCTCATTCTTATCCAAGGAATCCATTTCTTCAACCATGGACTTCTTCCATAGTTTACTATCCTCTGAATTCACTGCTTCCCTAATAGTTCTGGGATCATCATCAGTAATAGATAAAGAAAAATTGAAACGGAAATCAGGTGGAATATACCTTTCTGTTTTCCTTCTTTCTCTCACTAATCTCCTCAATACTAGGGTATGAGGTTCTTCTTCTTCTTCTGCTTCATCTTCTTTAGATGATTAAGATTTTGCATCATCCAACTCAAGATCTATGTTCTCAGGTTCTTCTTTCCTTGGTAGGAATTCCTGTTTGGAAACATATTTTACCTCTCTAAAAACAACATCTTGAATCTAAACAATATTCTTAGTTTCTGGCTTCCAAAGATTATAACCTTTAACACCATCTTTATAACCAATAAAGATACCCTTTTCAGCTTTATTATCCAACTTACTCCTATTTTCCTTTGGAACATGTACATAAGCATCACAACCAAACACTCTAAGATGTTAAAGAGAGGGTTTCTTTCCAGTCCATAACTCATGTGGAGTTTTATCATCCAATGCTAATGAGGGTGATCGATTGACCAGGTAACATGATGTACCCACTGCCTCTGCCCATAATTCTTATCCTAACTCGACACTGCTGAGCATGCTCCTTTATTTTTCCATCAGTGTCATGTTCATCCTTTCTACAACTTCATTCATTTGAGGAGTGAATGGATTATTCCTCTTCCTTTCTATACCACACTTCTTATAGAATTCTTCGAATTCATTTATGCAGAATTCCCCACCATTATCTGTTTTGAATACCTTTATTTTCTTCTCTATTTGATTTTCTACCAGAGCCTTAAACTCTTTAAATTTATCAAATACCTTAGATTTCTTTCTAAGAAAATAAATCCATCTGTTCCTTGAGAAATCATCTATGAATGAAACATAATACACAAATTTACCTAGGGATGGAATAGGAACATGTCCAAACACATCATTGTGTATCAATTCTAATATCGCCTTTGCTCTTGTAGCACCAGATGGGAATCTTACTCGATTATGTTTACCATATATGAAATGTTCACAGAAATAAAAATACAGAGTGCAATTAGACATACTTTCAACCATACCTTTACTGTGTAGTGTTTGAAGGCCCTTTTCTTCAATATGTCCTAGTCTTTGATGCCACAACATGGTCTTCTTTCCAAGGACAATATTGGTCTTGTCTTATTTATTTCTCTTCCTAGTGACAACATAACTGTTACACCCATTAGTATAAGTGATTCCCAACAACTTGTACAGATTTCCACACCGAACTCCCCTCATCAACACCATTGTTCCTTGTACCATATTGCAAATGTTATTTCCAAATATAGTATCCACTCTTGCATCATCCATCTTGCTTATATATATTAGGCTCCTGGTTAGTTTTGGAATGTGTAGAACCACAGGGAGAGTTGTAATCCTAAATATTTTAGCAACAAATTAACCCTTCCACGTCCCAAGATTTTGGTTGTCGAGTCATCTCCTAGGAATACATCACCACCATCGGATTTTTCATATTTAGAGAACCGCTCCCTATGAGGAGTCATATGGTATGACGTACCTGATTTGATCAACCATACATCACGGTCTGCATGTGTACTTGTAGAAGCCAGGTAAACATCACCTCCTTCTTCAGTGGAGGTTTTCGCCTCTGTGGAAGAGATACTATTAGATCCCTTTGGTTTATCAACCTTCTTAGACTTGCAATCTTTCTTATAATGCCCTATTTTACCACACTTCCAAGATTTTCTCAAAGATTTTCCTGGAGACTTATATCTACCTGTAGATTTAAATCTCCCCCCAAAAGGCCTACTAGGATTCCTATCTTGGGTACGACCTCTTACAAATAAAGAATCTGTGCTATGACTATACATGCTTTTCCGCCTCATATCTTCAAATAACAAGGATGAAACTACATCCTCATACTTCAATGTATATTGAGTGGTACTACCAATTGCTACAACTAGATTATCCCAAGAGTCTGGAAAACAACATAACAAAGTAATCCACTTATCTTCTTTTGCAATCATAATATTAACAAAGACAAGTTAACTTACAAGATTATTAAAGGAATTTAGATGTTCTATCACAAAATATCCATCTTCCATCCTAAGATGATACAACTTATTTCGAAGAAACAACTTATTTACCAGGGACTTTGATTGATACAAATTCCCCAACTTATCCCATAGTTCCTTGGCTGTAGATTTTCTCGAGACATTCAACAACACCGAATCTGCCAAACAGAGTCGAATAGTACTCCTTGCTCTTTTGTCCAGCTTCTCCCAATCTTCCTTCAACATACCAGTAGGTGGTGTACTAGTAGTTTGTGTACTAGTAAGTTGTGTACCAGTATCCTGTGTGCTAGTAGACGGTGTACCAATAGGCTTTGTACTAGGATCCACAACGATCCACTATTCTTTGTCTACAAGAAGGTCCTCCATATTGAGCTTCCATAGCTCAAAGTTTTTACTGTTGAACTTCTCTATCTTGATTCTAGATGAGATCACCATTCCTCTTTCTATACTTGAATCTCCAATGCAAAATCTCCCACTAAACCCAGGTTTATCATAGACCCAAGATAAACTTGATCTATCAAGACCGAGCCAAACCCTCAACAACAAAGGCATCCCTATGAACCCAAAAATGAGCTCTAATACCACATGTAAGTTTTAAACTTGTGAAGTAAAGAAATGCATATAGATTCTTAAGAAAAACGTAAATTAATCAATGGATCATTCACATAGTACACAAAGATTTATACCGGAAACCTTCAATGGGGAAAACCTTTCTTTTTTTCATTATCTTGAATTTCACAATTCACCATACAATATATATACAATGTTTTTAGGTATTCTGTAGATACAAAAACCCTAATCCCTTAATATGAGATTAATTTAGAAAACTGCTAAAAATAGCAAAATCTGTTAAAAATAGCAAAAACTGCCCATAAAACAATTTTGGGGCAATGCCCCGGGATACCACCCGGTTCTGAACATTGCGAGTAACCAGAGGGGGGCATATCTGGGACCCCCCTAGGAAGTGCTCAGTGCACACGACACAAAGAACACTACTAGAGGGATTGTCATACGCAATTTTCAAACCTGACGCACCCACACGCACCAATGAAAAGAATATAACATATACCCAACATATCCATCAAACAAACTTGGGTCCATTCCCAAACCTGGATTCTCCAAATTCTGATGGCCATAAATATCTAACTGTGAGGAGTTATGTGACATTCCACATACCACCAGAAATGGCATGAAAAGAACTATCCATCTAGGATAGTTTCACTGAAAAAATCACTGGCGTTCATCTCATTATTACACAAATAAGCATGGGTTCTCTAACCATACTTCTAGGATAACTCAATCCGCAAAGCATCTTCCCGTGCGGGATTTCACCATAAGGGGACCACTTTGGAGTTCATCCATTTCTACTTATTATAAACCATGACAAGACAATAACAATTCATCTTTACATCAAACAATCTTTGGTCCATTACCCAACCTTTGTGCTACAAGTATTTCTTCAAGGGTTGACATCAATTACAACCAAACTTAATCAACAATATCCCCCTTTGGCATTGATGGAAACACTCTGATGCAATACTGAAATCATATCACTCATGTTCCCCCTAGAACCATGCCTCTGTCCTCTATATCTGATAAATCTACTCCCCCTGGAACCATGCCTCTGTCCTCTGCATCTGATAAATCTCTCCCTCTGGAAACGTGCCTATGTCCTCTGCCTCTGTCCTCTACATATGATAAATCTCTCCCCCTTTGTCATCAATGGCAAAGGGATCTATCCATCCTGGGTTGCTCCCCTTGACTGAACTGCCCTCTTATGGTGATTCCTCGTGTAAATATAAGACATATAAGATAAGCATTAAAAAATAATTCATTTTGGACTAGAAATAACTCCAAGTCTTTGGTGAAGATATTCAAAGGATGCTCGTGGAAGTGGTTTTGTGAAGATGTCTTCAACTTGTTCTTTTGTGCCCACATACTCAACTCTCATGTTCTTTTCTGCAATCTGCTCCTGTAGAAAGTGATAATTGATTGGAATGTGCTTCGTCTTGGAGTGCATCACTGGGTTTTTTGAGATACTGATGGTTCTTGTATTATCATAATAGATTGGAATAGCCTCATCATACTCAACCTATATATATGTTAGAGTTTTTTTCATCCAAAGAACATGTGTACAACATGAAGTTGTTGAAATATACTCTGCCTCGACTATAGATAAAGATAGTGATGATTGTTTCTTGCTTAGCCATGATACTAAACACTCACCCAAGTAGAATGTTGCTCCACTGGTGCTTCATTGGTCATCAATACAACCTACCCAATCTGCATCTGTGTAGGAAATAAGTGATAGATCCTTTCCTTTTGGATACAATAATCCAAACTCTTGTGTTCCTTTGACATATTTGAAAATCATCTTCACTGCTAACACATGTGACTCCTTTGTTGCTTCTTGAAATCATATCACCTGTCCAACTATATGCATTACATATGGTATGGATTTTGTCACATATAGTAGGCTACCAATCATTGACCTGTATTGCCTCTGATCTGTATACTTCGAATCATCATCTTTTCTCAACTTACAACTGGTTTGCATGGGACTGATAACTGGTTTGCAATATTCCATTCTAAACCTCTTTAGTATTTCTATAATATACTTGGTTTTGGAAATAAATAATCCTTGGTTGATTTGATGTATCCGAAGTCCTAAAAAGAAGGATAGTTCTCCAAGTAACAACATTTCAGATTCATTCTGCATATCTTTTACAAATTTCTAGCTTAACCTATCATCATCACTACCAAAAATAATATCATCAACATAAACTTCAATTAATAAAATATTACCTTCACTTACCTTGATGTATAGGTTGTTGTCTGCACTTCATTTTCTGAACCCTGCCTATTGCACATACTTATCTAGTAGAGAGTACCATGCTCTAGGAGCCTATTTTAGACCATACAAGGCCTTCTTTAATTTACACACATAATCTCCATTCTCTGACAACTAAAATCCTTCTGGTTGTTAAATGTAGAATTCTTCTTCAAGTTCCCCATTTAGAAAAGATGATTTTACATCCATTTGATATTCTTTAACATTTTTGGAGCATGCATAGGCTAAAAGCAACCAGATTTCTTCCATTCTGGAAATTGTGACAAATGTCTCTTCAAATTTGATTCCTTCAATATGTGCATGTCCTTTACATACCAATCTAGCTTTGTTCCTTGTAACTTGTCCATCTTCATTTAATTTATTCTTGAAAATCCATTTTCTGTCGATCACATTCTTATTCTTTGGTCTTGGAACCAGTTCCAAGTGTCATTTTTCTCTATTTGATCCAATTCTACATTCATGGCCTTATTCCAAAATTCATCCTTGTTGTATTCTTCAAAACAATTTGGTTCAATTGTAGATAAGAGTGCTAGGTGTGTTTGTTCTGGTGAACGGATTTTTCTTCTAGTCTCAGCTCCTACATCTTTGTTTCCAATAATCTCATCTGAAGGATAATTCTTCTGTACTCGTTTTCTAGGTGTCTTTGGAGATACTTGTTGAATGTCCTCTTCTTTTTCTGTTGGATTTTCTTAATCTTCCTCTTCTACTTCATCTTATGCTTCTTCTTCTTCAAAAAGTTGTTCCATTGATTTTTTTCTTCTTCCTTTGATTCTGGTTTGCATGTTTCATCAATTGTTACATTCATGCTTTCCACAACTTTGTTCAATCTTAGATTGTAACACTTGTATGCTTTCCTTGTACTTGAGTAACCAACAAGTACTCCTTTGTCCACAAGATATTCAAACTTTCCCATTCTTCCATCTTCTCTTTTGATGTAGCATTTTCTTCCAAAAATTCTGAAGTGCTTCACATTTGGTGGTCTTCCTTTCCATAGCTCGTATGGAGTTTTATCAGTGTTGTTTCTGAGCATTACTCTATTTTGAATGTGAAATGTTGTATGCACTTTCTGTGTCCAAAATATATATGTCAATTTGGAATCAAATAGCATTGTTCGATCCATTTCTTGTATTGTCCTGTTCTTTCCTTCAACAACTCCAATCTGTTGAGGTGTCCTAGAAGCAAATAAATTCCTTTTTATTCCATGTCTACTGTAGTATTCCATAAATTCCTTTGAATTGAACTCTCCTCCATTATCAGATCTCAAGCATTTGATTCTTGAATCCATCTCATTTTCAACCATTTCCTTGTAGATCTTGAAGTTTTCGAAATCTTCTGACTTGTTATTGAGAAAGCAAACTACAGTCATTCTTGTATAATAATCAACTAATAACATAAATTATCTCTCACCTTTTAAGATCTTTGTTGTAGTTGGTCTAATTAGATCAATATGCACAATTTCCAGTGGTCTTGTTGTTTAATATTCCTTTGATTTGAACCTGGTGTTTGTTTTCTTTCCTTGTTGACAATGCTTGCATAAAGTGTTGGTTGGTTTCATGATCTGGGGCATTTCTCTGTCTGCTTCTCTTTTTCTGAATTTGATAAGGTTATCAAAATTCATGTGACCCATTATTCTGTTCCATATCCAAATTTCATCTTCCTTTCCTAGACAACACTTTTCATTTCCAATTTCACTTAACACATATGTGTTGTTTGAAGTTCTTGCAGCTATACCGACCAATTTCCCTGAACCTTCTCTTATTATCTCACACTTTTATGAATCGAAAGTAACGTTATGACCTTGGTCACACATTTGACTCACACTTAGAAGATTGTGTTTCATATCTTCTACCAGTAGAATATTTTGTGCCTTTTTATTCTTGTTCCCAATTTAGACTGTGCCTTCTCCAATTATTTTGGTTGAATTATCATTTTCGAAGGAGACTGATCCATTTCTTTCCTTTCGCAATGTAAGAAATTTGTCTCTATCACCTGTCATGTTTTTTGAACACCCATTGTCAACATACCAACCATTCTTTTTCTACTTATCTTGTAGAGAGATTGTGCATTCTTCATTGCTATATTGATCTTGATTTCTTATCCATGTCGTTTTATGAGGTTCTTTTCTATTATTGTTGTTATTCTGTTGAGGTTCTTTAGGAGGGACTATCATTCTACAATTTTTGGCCACGTGTCCAAAATTGTTACATTTGTAACATTCCACTTCAGTGCTCAAAGATTCAAACCTATTGTAACTTCTTTTTTGTGTTTCACTAGGTATTCTTGAGTAACCCCTTTGTGTATGAATCTCAAAGTTGTTATTGTTCTTGTTGTTATCTCTCCAATTCACAGCTTTATGTCCAAAATTATTTCATGCATAAAATAAAATAAAAAATATAGTTTGATACCTGGGATTTGAAGATCATATGAAAGAATGTGCTCTTATGAATCCTTCTTCTTCTTGAGGCCTATCTGTTTATTGTTGATTCTGAAATATAAATCTTCTTGATGGAGGAGTGTCCCCGTAATCTTCCTTGTATATCTTCCTATCCCCTTTGATTATTTATGCATAGCTTTTTGAATTTTTTTCTTTCTCTGTTGTTTTGGATCTTGATCCCTTTTCTGTCTGATTGTATCCTAGTCCAAACTTGTAAAGATGAGATTTTTGACTGCTGATAATGTCATCTAGAACTTTTGAGATATTCTACATATTTTTCTTTTGAATATCCTTTCTTAGTGTGACAATCTTTGCTTCCAAGTTTCCAATGATCTTGTCCTTTTCTTCTAGTTTTTCTTTGAGTGATTTTTAAATTCTTTTATCTTCTTCTATTTGAACCTTCAATCTTGTGATCATCTATTCTAGTTCTCGAGTGTCCTTTTTCTTGTCTAGTTCTGCTTGTAGTTTCTTGTTTTTCTTCTTTTCTCTTCTGATAACTTCTATGGAACACATTAATTCTTCTCGATAGTCAAATTCTACCTCTTAAATTTCATATTCGACCTTTTCATATCCTTCTTCGGTTTCTTCATATTCTTCTTTGAAGTCTTCTTTGTCATAATATTATACTACCATGAATATAACTCTTCCTGCCTCACTGTCACTGATTTCATCTTCATCTAATGATGACATGACTTCTTTGATGCATAATCTTTTCTTGAAATATTTCTTTGTAGTTATTTTTCCTTTATATGTGTGTTTTAATTTTGAGTAACCTTCATCATTTCTCTTTTTATTATGAGGAAATTTGTTAGCAAAATGATAAATACCATCACAATTAAAACTAATTAAAGGAAGCTTACCTCTATACCTACCATTGGTTCCCTTGTTTAGTCTTTTGATGAAGTTGGCCACTTCTTCATCATCTTCCAAGACGTCGTTGCTGCTACTAAATTCTTCTTATTCCTTTTTATTTTTCTTTGATGTTTTGGATGTTTTGAAGGTTGCCTCTTTTACATATGGATTTTCCTGTCCAGTTCTCATTTCATATGTCATGAATATTCCATGCATTTCATCCATGCTTATTGAGTTCATATCCGATATTTCTTCTAGTGTTTATATCTTAGGGTTGAATCTCATAGGAAGAGATCTCAGTACCTTTTGAACAATTACAAATTCTTCGATTTCTTCTCCCAATCCTATTATTGCAGTCACTGTTTCATCAACTCTTAAGAAGTAGGCTGCAATATTCTCATCTTCCTTCATTTTTAGTTGCTAGAACCAACCTCTATAAGTTTGAAGTTTTGCTTCTTTGACTTTTGTATCTCCTTCATAAATATTTCAAATCTTGTCCCAAATCTCTTTGGCGGATTTACAATGTGAAACTTTGGTGAATATTGTTTCACTCAAACCATTCAAAAGTGCATTTGTAGCTTTGGAATTATTTGACCAAGTTTGACTACTTTGTCATTTGTTAATGGAAGTGTTGGTACTATGTATCCATCTACAATTGATTGCCAAATTTCAAACCCCTGTTCTTGTATATATGTCTTCATCCTTATGCTCCAAAAAGCATACTTTTTTCTATCAAAGTGTGGTATTCCATTTTTATATGAGTTGGTACTCTCCATGATCTACCTTTTAGTGGTTAAACTGATTTCTGAAGGAACCTTCTCTCATACCAATTGTTGGATTACTAAGAGGGGGGGGGTGAATCAATAATAGCGTAATTATAATCCTTTTTCTCCAAATAATCCAAGTGTTATATCAATGTAGAATTATTATCCAATAATGAGAAATAAGAAATGAACAATCACACACATACATGGTACACCAATGTTTTATGTGGAAACCCAAATAGAGAGAAAAAATGTTAGGGTCCTAACTCGCACATAGGTAGAACAATATATTCAGATGTAATAAAGGTCAATATTAATAAGGCATTGCAATAAAATAGTATAATTCAAATGTAAGAAGACCTAATAGAAGCTTCCACTTCTAGAAGGATCTTTCTCTAGATGCTTCTTTTGATAGACATATTTAGTATAAATAGGAGTCGAGGGTATGAGAACCCTAGCTTGGAGATTGTTGTAATAGAGATCTACTTGACTAGAGGTTTCCCCCTCGAAGAGGCTCGTGAACATTGCTCTCAGAATCAAAGCGCTATTTCTATTGTTATTCTCATATCATTTCGCTTTTATTGTGGTGATTATTCTGGTTATATTGTTGTTATTCTTCCATTTCTAGCATTTTATTTCTATTCTACATACTTTTTATATCTGGTATATTACAAGTGGTATCATAGCACCTTCCTTGGAAGAAATTGTGGGTAAATGTTTTTCAGGGTAGAGACGTATTCCGACGTCTTTAAGCCACAAAGATCTATCATTACACACATAAACCCACGGTTGAGGGATTCATACATGTAGGAAATGCAAGTGGTTCTTAAACACACATCTATTAGCCACCCTTGTAACCCCTATTGGTACCCCTTCGAGTAGTAGCGCATCAGATAGTACCTATATATAGATCAACCTAGATTTCATGAATCCCTCTTTAGATAAACCGATCGACCACCTGACTGCTATAGTGCCACCCAGAACAACACTCAAGAAGATACTCTCTCGTACCTGGGTAGTCGGGAAGTACGAAAAATTCTTCACCATTGTTTGAGACCTATTCCATTAGATTCATATCTTCGCCCTTATCAATTTCATCCATATCATTTTTTGGAAAAAAATTTGACCCCACCCCGCCCCCCCCTTTTTTCAGTTCCCCCATCCTCATGGACCATACCCGTAGCCAAGACTTGGAAGTTTGCTTCAACACCTTACAATATGGTCTCATCAAGACCCAACAAGAAGTAAAACAACTCAGTGCCAATGTTTCTGCCATCAATAAAACCATGCAGTCCTTAATGGAGGAAATCCAACAAGACCTCACCACCCATCTTGAATCTCTTTTTTCGGCACTCTAATTCAAACTGCATATCCCTACAGATAACCCTTCCTCTTCCTTATCTCCACATACTGAAGGTGACCATTCCTCTCATTCCCATAACTTTCATAACCATCACTTTCAATGTGACCTATGCCTTCCAAGGGTGGATGTGACAAAATTTGATGGATCAGACCCCATTGGTTGGGTAACCCAAATGGAACATTATTTCTCTTTATACGACATTACAGATGACTTAGCCAAACTCCGGTATGGTGTTCTCCATCTAGATCAAGAACGTTGGCAATGGTGGCATTGGAGAAAAACTTCTCGTCAAGGGTACATTGCTTGGACACACTTTGTGGCAGAGATTTATGAGTGCTTTGACAATGAAACCAACCATTTGGGCCATTTGACAAAGTTGAAACAATCAAGAATAGTGGAATACTTTATAGCTTCCTTTGAGCACCTGGCTTTTCAGACACAGGGCATGTTTGATGCCTTTTTCCGAGAATGTTTTATCAGTGGCCTCAAGGATGAGATTTGGGCCCATGTCCTCATGGATTGGCCTCATAGTTGGGTGGAGGCTACTAAAAGAGCTAAATAAGCACAATAGGTTGTATCTTCTCAAAACTAGAAACCCTCCTTTATCCCTTGCCCTAAACCAGTAAATCCCACTACTCCCTCTGCTCCACTAAAGATCGTAAAATTGGCCAGGACTGAAATGGTTGAACGCCAACTCAAAGGCCTTTGTTATAATTGTGATGAAAAATATTTTCCAGGCCACAAGTGTAAGGAATAAAATCTCTTTATGGCCAACTCCGAGGATATTTCATAAGAGGATATTGAAACTCCCCTTGTGTCTGAGTCACCTGAAACCCCCGACATAACACCTCCCTCAGACCCTCCCAAAGTAGAACCAGTCATTTCCCTCAATGCTCTCACTAGATTCTCCATTCCCCAAACCCTCAAGCTAATCGGTTACATCAAGCATCGGAAGGTCATCATTCTGAATGATAGTGGAAGCACCCATAATTTTATTCATCGCTGCATTTCCCAAGAAACTCATTGCTACAGCCATGTCATCAATAATTTCCAAATCATGATTTCCAATGGTTGCTCCATGAAATGTGGAGGGCATTGTGAAAATGTGCATATCCAAATTGGTGACTACCACCTGAAATCTTATATGTTTTCTATAGACATGGCGGGGTGTGACATTGTGTTGGGTGGATATTGGCTAAGGACTTTGGGTCTAATTCTCATGGATTTTAAGGAATTAGCCATGCAATTTGACCAGGAAGGCCACCAATGTAAGTTCCAATGCATCACCTTCGGTTCACCTGAGATCATTAGTTCCCATAGCATGGAAAAAATGCTCAAAAACGGTCATTCTGGTGTTATTTCTCAACTCCATGCCATCCACGCAACAAAAACACCCTCGATGTCGCAAGACCTCCAAGCCATCTTTTATAAACATCAAGTGGTATTTTCCACTCCCCAGGGACTCCCTCCTTCATGTGGTGTTCATGATCGTTCCATTCCCCTTGTACTCAAAAGCCTTCTTCCCAATATCCGTCTGTATCGTCACCCCTTTTCCGAAAAAAATGAAATTGAGAAAATGGTCTAGGAACTCCTTAATGCATGCATTATCCACCCTAGTACGAGCCCCTACACTTCTCTTATGGTCATGGTCCTGAAGAAAGAAGGTTCTTGGTGAATGGGTCCTGACATCCGTGCCCTCAACAAACTTACCATTAAAGAAAAATTTCTCATTCATGTCATTAATGACCTCCTGGATGAACTAAGTAGTTCCCAATTCTTTACTAAACTTGATCTTCATTCGAGCTACCACCAAATACGCATGAAAGAGGCAGACATTCCCAATACTACCTTTAGAACTCATGAGGGCCACTATCTACATGTTGGCTATTCTACATGTCGTTGATTTGTGTCACCCTTATCTATTGGGGCAACGCTTCCAAATTAAGACAGACCATCAAAGCATCAAGTATTTTTTTGAACAATGCATTTCCTCCCCGACACAACAAAAATGGGTAACTAAGCTATTTGGCTATGATTATGATATAATTTACAATAAAGGAAAAGAAAATGTGGTTGCAGATGCACTTTCCTGCAAATATGAAGATGAAGGATCCCTTTTCTCTCTTTCCTTCATTGTACTAGATTGGCTCCAAGCTGTTCGCCAGGAATGGCTACAAGATCCCAAAAGTTTGTAGTTGATCCAAAAAATTTAGTCTAGTTCTCCAGCTCCCCTAGGGTATTCTTGGCTCCATGATGAGCTTCCATACAAAGGATGTTTGTATTTAAGTAAACAATCAAAGCTTAAATACATGGTACTTTTTGAGCTTCATGCTACAATGACAGCGGGGCACTCTGGGTTCACCAAAACCTATGACAGGGTCAAACATTCTTTTTTCTAGGATGGTATGAAACATGACATTCGTAATTTTGTGGCCGAATGTGATGTGTGCCAATGAAACAAGGGAGAAAAAGTAAAATCTTTGGGCACACTATAACTTCTCCCTGTTATAGGATAAATCTGTGAGTGCAGACACAAACCGATCTCCCTAGATCCACTTGGATCTAGAACAAAACAGGACAAAATATACCGCTTTCCCTAGATCTAACTATTGAATTAAATTGGAAGTGAGAATAAGATATGTACCTTGTAATCGCTTCCTTGGTCTCTATTGTTCCTTGCTTCGCTCCAGCGCTCTTCTGCGGTCAAAATCAAAACAGCACAAACCAACCAAAGTGAAAGAAAATAATATATCCAATAGCTAATCTATACATATGATCAAGGAATTATGTAATAAAGTAGATCTCACTTTATGGGAAAGAAATATATCACTGTATCATATTAATTGAAAGAGAAAATTACAACCATTGCCTTGATGTCGCAAGGTCCCTTCCTATTGTCCTTCGTTCCCCACACACTTCTTGCTCCAAGGATTCTGAAACCATAGATCTAATAGCTAATCACAATCTATCTTGACAAAGCAAATCTCAAAGCCACTCTAATCAAGCTAATAATTCCAAGCCAAAGAACCACAACCAAGAACCCACAAGCTCAAGCTCATCCAAGCTCAAGCTAATCCAAGCTAACTTTCTCCATCAGAACTCCTCTCCTTTTATAAGGTGAAGAAGATAAGGTGAGGAGGTTAGGATGATCCCACTAAATCATGAAAGCGAGTAAGATCCAAACCATTCAGATGCCACCTGACCAAAGAAGCTTCTCCTTCTAGAAGATTCGAGAAACCGTACGTTTTTCCCACGTGTTGGAATGTTTGCACCCTAGCTATAGAGCAACCTGCGAACTGTTCGCACCCTAGCTATAGTGCAACCTGCGAGAATTGATCATTCTCTCACCCTGCCTATATAGCAACCTGCGAACATCTCTTTTTATAAGGTTTTTACATAGGAAAATGCAACTTCTTTTTTTAGGAGAAGTTCTTCTCCCTTCTCTCTTTAGGAACTCAGGCCACTATGACCCCTCTGAAGGCAACAGATAGGTTTTCATAATTAACGATCATAGGGATGACGAAAATAATGTGTAACACTCCCGATTCCACTTTCTATTTGGAAGGACATCTCTATGGATTTTATTACAAGCTTACCCAAATCGGGAAATAAATCAGTCATCATCGTGGTTGTTGATCACCTTTCAAATTATGCTCATTTCTGCGCTCTTTAACACCCATTTACAAAATCCATGCTTGCTCAATTTTTCATGGATCAGGTCTTCAAGCTCCATGGCATGCCACAACCTATTGTTTATGGTCGTGACCCCGCTTTCACAAGCAATTTTGGGAAAGAATTGTTCAAGCTACAAGGCACCCAATTGCATCTTAGTACAACTTATCATCCCTAGAGTGATGGTCAAACAGAAGTTGTCAAAAGGTGTTTGGAAACATATTTGAGGTTTTTTTCCTTGGAAAAGAAAAATCAGTGGGCTCAATGGTTATCCCTAGCTGAATGGTGGTACAACACTTCATACCATACAACTACACGCATGACCCCTTTTGAAGCAGTATATGGACAAAAGCCATCTTTAGTTTTCTCATACTTACCTGGTGTCTCGAAGGTCTAGGCGGTTGACCAAACACTTATAGTTCAATAGGCTATTCTCTGTACCCTCAAAGAGAATTTGGTCATGGCATAGAATCACATGAAGCAACAAGAAGATCAAGGTCACTCTGAACGTCAATTTGAAGAAGGGGATCATGTGTTTCTTCACCTGCAACCTTACAAACATAATTCCCTCAAGTCCTCGCATTGTCAGAAGATAGCACCCAAATTTTATGGCCCTTATATAGTTCTCAAGTGTGTGGGACAGGTGGCATATCAATTAGATTTTCCCAATCATTCGAAGCTACATCTTATTTTTCATGTTTCCTTCTTAAAGAAGGTGATCGAAACTAAGTGCCAAATTCAAACCAACCTTCCTGAGTTAGCCAAAGAAGGATCCATTTGGCCACAGCCACAAGCAGTTTTGGACCAACTTGAGTGTCACCTGCATCAGAAAATCATCAACGAAGTTTTAATCCAGTGGAGAGATACAACTCCAGTAGATGCCACTTGGGAACCAACTACCATTCTACAGCAATTTCCACATCTCAAGCCTTGAGGACAAGGATGTTTTTAAGGGGGAGGACATGTTAGGGTCCTAACCCACACATAGGTAGAACAATATATTCGTATGTAATAAAGGTAAATATTAATAAGGCCTTGCAATAAAATAGAATAAGTCAAATGTAAGAAGACCTAATAGAAGCTTCCACTTCTAGAAGGATCTTCCTCTAGATGCTTCTTTTGATAGACATATTTAGTATAAATAGGAGTCGATGGTATGAGAACCATAGCTTGGAGATTATTGTAATAGAGATATGCTCGACTGGAGGTTTCCCCCTTGAAGAGGCCCGTGAACATTTCTCTCAGAATCAAAGTTCTATTTCTGTTGTTATTCTTATATCATTTCAGTCTTATTCTGGTGATTATTCTGGTTATATTGTTGTTATTCTGTCATTTCTAGAATTTTATTTCTATTCTGCATTCTTTTTATATCTAGTATATTACAAAACCACGGAATTATTTTTCTTATATGACTTGAAGAATTACATTCATTGGAAGCACCAACATCTTTTGTTTTCCAGCTGCAACTGGAAGGAGTCTCCAACTCCTTAGTTTCTCAAGCTACAACCCAAGGGAAGCTCCAACTCCCCAATTATCTGGCTACAACTAGAAGGAGGCTACAACCCCCTAAGTTCTCCATCTACGACCAGAAGGTGACTACAACCACCTGTCCTTGCCCTGTCCAACGACCCTGAAGTAGAAGTGGAATGATGGAACCATTGTCACACTATCACTATGAGATATACCACTGTAAACCTGTACCAGTAAACTTGAACCATGCATCAACATGTACCTCAACCTGTACAATAAATAATTGAATCAAACATGCACCAATATGTACCATAAACAAGTGCATCAACCATGCACCAACCTATAACAAACAATCTGTAATCAACCTGTACCATAAAAAAATGCAACCAACCATGTTCCAAGTATGTACCATTCATGTGTCAACTACTCATCAACTATGACTCATCAATATGTACCAACACCATCAACTTTACACCTCATGTATGCGTCAACTCATCAACTACTTGTCTCAACCATGTACCCAACTTGTACCTCAACCAAAATCCCTCATCAATTTCATCATCCAAATATGATTTATAACTATGTAGTAGACCTGGTGTATATGATAACATACCTGTAAACCTTCCTTAACTTTAAACAACAAGAATCTAGCATTTACATCAAACTTTTCTTTAGTCTCACATGACTAGTTTTGGATTAGTCAACAACCCTGACTTGAAATAATCATAACTTTGTACCTGTAATGAATAAATATCTAAAACTGATATACAATGTTCTTCAATGTGTTTTGTGCAATTTATCCAAGTGTCACTACTTGGAACCTCTTAGAAAATTATTTATAGAAAAAATGGCCTACCTTGTTCAATCTCGGCTTATTCTAGAGAGCGACCTTGTAGAGAGTGCCCCACACAAAATATTTGTTGAATCAATATGAAATAGTTACACAACATACTATATACTATAATATAACCAACGCATTTTTTTTTACTGAATTTGGATCTATTATGAAGAAGTGATGATGTTTTTACCTGAAACACATGTTTTTGACTAGTTTCAGGACTAGCCACAAACCCTATATTCCACGGAGTGTAACTCCAAAACTACAATGATCCACAAGCTGAATTTTTTAGCACAGATACTTGGATATGTTTCCTCAATTTCATAGCAATTTCATAGTTTGAATCATTCTGGAAAAAACATTATTGCGAAAATGCTGAGATGGCTTATAAATAACATACCTTAGAAAGCATCATCAAAAGAATTTATCCTTGCTTGAATTCCAGCCTTGTTTTCTTCACCTTCCCTTGGAAATTCAGCTTAGATATCCTTTGGTTACTGCAGAAACCTATATGTATTCAATATGTTGAAGTTTTATTTAAATGAGAGAGCCTTTCCTCTTATTTACACTCTCCGAATAACTTCCTTAAAAACATCTTCTAGGTCACTTTGCCCACTTTCCTTATTTTAGGGTTAACCCACTTCTAATTTCTCCATTAAATTTATTATTTAAATAATTGATTTTGTATTCACTTTAAATTATAGTGCACTCATCACTTCACTTTGTTATTTACCTTTAAAAACTCTTAAACCACTTTGACTACTTTGACCTTTTGGGCCTTCTAGATGACATATGAGGGTCCTCCAACTTCGTAAGGCCATAACTCTCAAACTGTGAGGAGTTATGTGACGTTCCACATACCACCAGAAATGAAATGACATTTAATATCCATATAGAATAGTGCTACCTACAAATATATCAAAAATCATACCGTTATCCATAAAACAAACTTGGGTCCATTACCCAAACCTAGGTTCTCCAACTTCTCATGGCCATAACTCTCTAACCGTGAGGATTTATGTGGCGTTCCGCATACCACCAGAAATGACATGACAAGAACTATCCATATAGGATAGTTGGAAAAAAAAATTCACTGATGTTCATATCATTATTCCACAAATAAGGATGGGTTCTCTAACCATACTTCTAGGATAACTCAATCTGCAAAGCATCTTCTCGTGAGGGATTTCACCATAAGGGGACCACTTTGGAGTTCATATGTTTCTACTTATTATCAACCATGAGAAGACAATAATGAGTCATCTTTACATCAAAAAATCTTGGGTCCATTAGCCAACCTTTGTGCTACGAGGCTTTCTTCAAGGGTTGACATCAATGACAACCAACCTTAATCAACACTATGACACTTTTCAACTCTGTGAGGAAGACATGTTGATTAGTGGGGATATAAAACACATTCAATGTTTCCCACTAATTAGACTACCATAATGTTTAACCATATATTCTATAAGGGATGATGTCACAAAATAATTTCATTCTCTATGGTTTGAATAAATAGAGGTACACCATGTAGTTGCATAATCCAAGAATATCAACTATCTAGTTCA
Organism: Picea engelmannii; assembly: GCA_009831015.1. Lineage (NCBI taxonomy): Eukaryota > Viridiplantae > Streptophyta > Pinopsida > Pinales > Pinaceae > Picea > Picea engelmannii. The sequence goes on from ML777610.1 coordinate 184,444, forward strand.
CTATCATGAGATATTGAAGACAAATAGTCGATTTCAGTATGGATTATGTGTCTAAGAAGGCTATTATTGGGGACTATTTGTATGAAAACATCACTGCAGACATTGTATATTTTATTTGAGAGTACACTCACCTATTCCCATGTAGCATATTTGAGATGAAAAGAGTGAGAGGAGAACATTGGGAGATGAATCTAGAATTGAAGCCTGACACCTGATCTACCAAGAAGTGACTATATAGGATGCATTCAAATTATAAGGAATATGATAAACAAGAGATATGTGATATTCCAACTATTGGTTAGATATTTTCAGTGGAACAATAAGATTCGATTAGTCTAATAGTCATCTAGGGTGTGAAAAAGGTAGAATAATTTTTTCTGCGGAATTTTTTAGATTGAGTTAGGCCTACATACATGATCCCTTTCATACACATTTTAGTCATGAGATTACCAAGAAAGTGGAAAGGAATGAACCTTACACCTTCATAGTAGGATTATTTGGCTATCATAAAATATGAATCATCAAGGAGGATAAGATGAACACCATTTTTTCTATGGAATGGTGATTGTATGCATACAATAGCATGCCCTTTGGCCCAAGTAATGCACCAATTATGCTCTCTAGAATCATGTTTTTTATGTTCAATGAGTATATCCATAATTTCCTTGAGCTATATTTTCAATTATTGGCAATGTATATCTTTCTAAAGGGTCACATGACTAAACTAATGTTGGTGATGGAAAGACATTGATTGATCTAGTTGTACCTAAATATTAAGAATTTCATTTTCTACACCCCACTCAACATCCTCTTGGATCATATTATCTACAAGGAAGGATGTTTAGTCAAACTAATGAAAATCATAGTAGTTTTAGAATATGTATGCACTAGAGAATGTCCATGTGTTATGGTCATGCAGGGTATTACCATATATTTATCATGGGGCATGCTCAACTAATAATGTAGAAGGAGGAACTACTATGAAAAGGTGTCCCATTTGTATGGATTGTATAACGTGAAAAGGGTTTTTCCAAGTTAAAATGGTGGATGGTTATGGCTCAAATTCTTGTTTTTCCTAATTGGTCAAACATTTTCCATGTCCATGTGGATTCCACTACCATTGCATTGGGAACATGTTGGCATAGCTAGGGGAACACATTCTACACCACCTAAGGTAATTTTCAAGAAAAAAATTGTAATTACACAACCATGAAGTGCAAAGGCCTGGTGATGGTGTATATGCTACAAAATTTCAAGTATTAACTTCTGGACCAATCCTTCAAGTTGTTCATGGATAATTTAATGGTCAAGTATTTGGTTAACAATACAATGTTGGAAGGATAATTGTAATGATGTTTTCTACTATTTGAGGAGTTTGATTTTGAAGTGGCGGTTAAACTAGGTAAATAAAATGTGGGACCTAATCACCTCTCGAAAATCCACAATTGGAACAATGTTGGGATAGCTCATAAAGTGTTGAATGTAGATAACTTTCATGGAAGTAGTTCTTGAATTCTTCACTAATATTTCCAACTTCAAATATAAATCTAAATGCACTAGAAGAATATTGTGATAGTAAAGATTGATAGCTCATAATTAGGCATACAAATTATTAGTTAATCATATGGTACTTGCACACATTAGCAATGAATGGGATTCTTGATTACTATGTGTTGGATCATGAATGATAGGTGGTGCTCTAGGAATCTCATGATGGACATAGAAACATACATTATAGTGAGAAGACACAACTATCACAACATACATTACAATGAGACATGTTGGATGCACGTATCATTCAACTAGGATAGAGTGCACTATCCACTCCATTATTCATATTATTATCTTCATTCACTCCTATCAGTACATATTCTCCCTTTCTCTTCTCTCATTTGTTTACTTAGGGTTCATGTGTGTGTGTGTGTGTGTGTGGGGGGTTCAGATTTTGTACTAAAAATTTGTTACTGTTGTATTGGTCAATGTAAGATTACAAGAAACATTTTTTCCCACAGTATAAAATTCATACATAGTTAAACAAATTGATGCTTGTCTACCAAAAATGAAATTCTATCCTTTGATGAGGATTGTGAACTTTTACTAGTATAAATCCTACTTTAAAAAAGACATCAAAACCCTTACCTTATCATTTTCCTTTCGCTAGATCCATTATTCCATAAAACTTGATAAGAGTTGTCCACGAGATGCATTTCCATCACTAGGACCTGCATGAATCATAAAAGACAAATTCTTTATATGAGTAAATAATATATAAGCAAATAAACATGCATTTAGTTATGTAAAATACTCTAGAAAAAAATTAAGTGGTCACATACCTTAATGAGATTCTCTTTGTTTCGAGAATATGTTATTCTCTACTGAAAAGGGCAAACCACATGAAGGTGGAAGCTCATATGGCCCCTCCCCCCCTTCACATCGCTCTCAATTCCCCATACCCAACAAATGATTTTGTTTATATAGAAAACATATAGACATTCATGCATAAATAGGATAGTCATCAAAACATATGAACATATAAATGTGGAAGCATAATGTTGTAATTCATATAAACAATGTTTCATACTAGAAACATCGATAAACATCCAAAAACAAGTCATGAATTTATACATCTAATTTTTCTTTGATTTATGTTTTTTTACATTCATAAAATTGACAATTGGGGTATCATAATCATCCTTTGACCTTGTATTTATTGCGCCCTGTCCTTCTATTGTTTGTGTTTCCATGTGGTCATGTACCATACTTATGGTACATCACTGAGAAGGGCATCAAGGCATATGTGTAGGGTCATGAACTACAACAACGAAAATGATCATATCGATATGTTGAAATACAATTGAAATAACTAATTCATTATTTTGATTAACATTACACTATTGCTCTTTACCTGTCTGTGTAGCTTTGACATTTGGTGCGTTAATTTCTTATACACTTGGTTCCTCTCACAGCTCACCCTCCTGAGCTACATGCTCACAAATTTTGAGAAGATAATATATAAGTATCAGTCAAAAAATAAATATCTACAATCACAGTAAATATTTCTAATTTTGAAGCATACATACCGGAATGGGTCGTTTTCTCCCAACTATCATTGGACATGTGCACCCTTGTATGACATGGTGTCTTCTGAATATCGCTAGATTCACTATTGCGGTTGCACTGTTGCTTGAAAAAAAACATAAATACTTAGTTAACGATGATATAATAAAATATGAATAGACTTTACAAGCATGCTACTATGGTTTCCTTATTCATTTTATTTACCTGTGTGGCTGGGGATATTGGAGCCTGCCCCAAGATTTTCCTATTCAATCATACTTTTAAAATGGTGCTTGTAACCAAGATTTAGGTCCTCCTCTATGGAAGCAGTGTCGAACATATTTAACTTCAATGCATAACACCATTAAAAATACCAATAACAAAAACATATATTTGTTTGCTACTGTTAAATAAATATTAGCCACAGTTAATCATTTAAATCTTACAATTCAAGATTTTTGTTTTCCATAGCCACCCAGGCCTATTTTATGCTCCATGTTCTTTTCTATTATAGACTTGGTTCCTTTGGAGGTATCTGGTAGCCTAGATATGGAATTTTTGAAAAGCATTAGATATTAGAATTGTTACTTAAAACAAAAAATGAAAACATAAATGAGCACATTTCACTAATAATATGACATGTGTTGTATCTTGCTTGACCAACTTGTGGATGTATTCCTTTTTTTTTAAACAAGTCATCCTTTGCATCCTCTATCAGGGCCTTTCACTCTTTCTTCGAAACCATGGGAGGGTGCTCATGCTTGAGGTCTAATTGCAATTTCTCCCTATATTTGGCCCTGGTATATTTTAAATTCTCGTCGGCTAACTTTGTAACCACTTTCTTGTTAAATGTGTTGCTAAACAAGATTACCATTTAGTCTATCAAATCATCTTTCTTTTTTCTATCTTGGCCATTCCACCATGTGCGAATGGTGGGGCCAAACACCTCCAATGTTTTCTCATTTAAGTTTCTATAGAAAACATTGTTTCCTGCAGAAACATTTTATGCATTAATTTATAATAATCTCAACAAATGTCCATTTCAATTTCACGATAAAAATAAATCAATTAATTAAAAATTACCTGCAATCTTCTTAATATTGATCGGAACACATGCGTCATCCACCATAAAGGTGACATCTAGTGATTTGGTGCTTTTAATTTGTTCTACTCCATGTAGAATAATTTCCTCTCCATCTATAGTACGTTCCTCTCCAGAGTCATGTGGAGTCCTAGGATCTGGCTCATCATGCTCTGACGTGTCATGTCGGTCAACATAATTGCGCTCATTAATGGATTCGAGGGGAACCTTAGGAGGCTCAAAAATCCTCACTTGTACTTTTCTATGTCGACATCTATGTTTCATTGGACCATCACTTCTACCTATAGCAGTTGCAGGATCGATAGGTTCCCAGCGCACAGGGTTTAAAAACTCCTACAAATGGAAAATTTTACTTTATCAGATCATATAGAAAATATAAAACAAAAAAATGGATATGAAATTGTCATAGCTGATAAAAATATGTGAGTATGCCAATTACCCCAAAATTAGTTATTATATTTTGTAGCTCTACAATTCTTTCCCTATCCTCCTATGTCAGGGGTCTTTTGCTAAGAAAACCTAAATATTCTATGTTTTCATTCTTCAAGGCCTTCACTACAATTGTTATTGGAACAGTGTAATAAAATATTTCTTCCTCATTAATATCCTCAGTGGGGGCCTTCCAACGTTGACCATGCCACAATACATTGATGAATAAAATTAATGACATGAGCTTTAACATTTGAGAAATTTAGTTATTGTAGTCATAAGTTATTACTGTATTTAACAATTACCTGTTGAGGCACAGTGGGTGCCTTTCCACGGTCACCCTGGACAGATGTAGAAAGTGATTTTTATCCAAGGTCACCCTGGACAAAATTTGACACAATAAATCAAGCAACAAAAGTTATGAAATTCACCCGTAACATTTAAAAAATGAAATATTGAAGTAATATGAGAAACAAATAATGAAATTTTAGAAATTTAGTCATTGTATTCATACATTGTTATTGTATTTAACATATACCTGTTGAGGCACAATAGGTGCCTTTCCACGGTCACCCTGGATAGATGTAGTGGGTGATTTTCTTCAAAGATCACCATGGACAAAAGTTGACACAATAAGTCAATCAACAAAAGTTATGAAATTCACCTGTAACATTAAAAAAATGAAATATTGCAGTAATATCAGAAAAAGAAAAAATGAAATTTCATAAATTTAGTTGTTGTAGTAATAAGTTGTTACTGTATTTAACATTTACCTGTTGAGGCATAGCGGGTGCCTTTCCACGGTCACCCTGGACAAATGTAGCATGTGATATCTCACGGTCACCCTGGACAGATGTTGACACAATAAATTAATCAACAAGAGTTATGAAAGTAATTGTAACATTAAAAAAATGAAATATTGCAGTAATATAAAAAATAACCCCAATCCATGTAAGGAAGAAGGAGCAATGTGATACATCCTCCCATTGATGAAGAAATTTGTGTTCAATTCAAGTAGCTCCTTAGGTTCCCATATTTTCACTAGATGTCTATACCTCAAGGGAAACTCAATGTCACCTATGCTCTTAGTATCATAATTACATGACCCTTCATTGGAAATAAAAAATTGCATGCGTATACAGAATCTTTTCCTTGCCTTTTCATATCTAGTTGATCTAGAACTGGTAGATCTAGTAAAACATGTCTCACTTTCAACATCTATTAGTATATCTTAATCATCACTCGGGGAAGATAGATCCGACAGATACCTATTTGGTGGTACCTACACTCGTTAAAACAAGAAGATAAGTTATCGTGCGAATATAAGTTTGTGGTACCAACACTCGAACAAATGAGAAGATAAGTTAACGAGCAAATATTTAGGGAACCCATGTTTTGCTTGGAGAATATACTTGATTCTATTGTATGTAAAAAACTTATTGGGGTCCTTGTTTACTTGATTCATATCATACTTGGCATCCCATTATTGTTATCTTGGAATGCTTTGGGGTGTGATTCTTATCTTTTATAGTTTCATATAGTTGCATAGTTACATAAGTTTCATATAGTTGCATATAGTTGGATATAGTATCATATAGTATCATATAGTTACATAAGTTGCATACAGTTTCATACAATTGCATATAGCTGCATAAGTTGCATTGTTGCATAAAGTTGAATGTTTCATAAAGTTTCATAACTTCCATAAAGTTTCATAAGTTGCATGTTGCATAAAGTTGCATAAGTTGCATTGTTGCATAAAGTTGCATAAGTTGCATAGTTGCATAAAGTTGCATTAGTTTCATAAGTTGCATAGTTGCATAAGTTGCATAGTTTCGTAAAGTTGCATAATTTGCATAGTTGCATGTTGCATAAAGTTGTGTAGTTTCAATAAGTTGAATAAGTTTCATATTTGCATAAATTGCATAGTTTCATAAGTTGCATAAGTTGCATAAGTTCCATAGTTGCATAAACTTGCATATAGTTGCATAAGCTGGATTGTTTCATAAGTTGCATAAAGTTGCATAAAGTTCACAATAGGAGTGCCTAAAGGCAAGTCGTGTTGGGAAGAGGAGTTCCCAACCAACAAAACCAAAAGAGCCAACAACATGGGTGTAGTGGGAAAAAACTTTGGGTTTCCCGAATGCAAGGAAAAATTGGGGTTTCCAGAGGCAACACAAGGAATGTTGGTAAGAGGGGCACCCAAAGGCAAGCCAAGTAAGCAAGAGGAGTGACCAACCAAAAAAAACGAGGAGCCAACTGTTAGCGATCAAATAAATCATTATGAAATTTGTTTTGATATCATATCATAAGATGATAATAAGGTAAAGATTTATTTATAAATATTTAAGTTTCAAAGTATATAAGATTGGCTTTAAATCTTATTATCCAATGAAAAAATGATGTGGCATCTCAAAATATACCAAAAATAAAATTTCATCTTTCACTAGCTAAATGAATTTTTCACACTGTATTAAGCCAGTGAAACTCTCCCTTTTCACTAGCTAAATGATTGTTTTCACAGTGTAGTGAGCTAGTGAAAGTGGAGGTTTTTTAGCTGATAAATTACCTTGGGAAAAATAAATTTTCTAAGCCGTGGAGAGTCTGTTTTACATGCTCAAATAGTTGATTGACAACTAGAAATCCTTATCCTTCCAATGGTACTTTCATATCTTCATTTAGAGCTCAGGAAGGTGGTCAAAAGTTCCCCACCAGATGAGGCATCATTTTCAGAAATTTTCCAAAATGTATGATTTTGGTCAAAAGGTCAAATTCGACTTGGTTGAGCTTTTTACGGAGAATATGATGATGAATAATCATATATATTATAAAATATCATCCTTAATTGCAGGTGGAACTTCATTTTATCAATAGAAATATTCAAGATATCAGATCCTAAAATGTAGGAATATGACTAGATTTGGAAATCTCGATTTTACTGTTTTAGTCATCTTCTTGGGAGACAGATTTTGATCATATAGAAGGATATTTTTAGAAACTGAATGAGGTTTTTCCTAAAAACGGGCGGATATTAAATAACCTCTCTTAGTTTTATAATATTTATTGTGATTTGTGAAATATAGGTCAATCTTTGAGCACCATATTTCCAGAAATTAAATACTTTGTTTTTCCTGTTTTAGTCACTGTCTTTAAGGACATATCATGATGCGTTGGAATACTATTTTTAAAAACTGAAGGATTTTTTTCATAAGAATGGGTGGTTCTTAAATAAACTCTCTTAGTTTTCCAATATCTTTTGTTTTTTGGAATATATATATGAATCGTGGAGCAACATTTTTCCAGAAATTTCTGTCTTTTCCAGCCACCTCAGAATTTCAAATTTGAGATAAGAAAAGAGGTTATCAGATCCATCTTTGGAGGATATTGAAAATAATTTGTAAACATTATTTAAGATCATAGATGTAAGAGGCAAAATAGGGGGTTCAGTTTGAGGACTGAGGTTCGATTTTGGATACAAGAACTACACTATTTGTAACAAACTTTTCATATGATAATACAAATCACAATTTTCTCTCTCTATTGATATCAGATTTCCATCCTTTCTTATGTACTTTATTTCAAGGTTTTTTTAACAACTAAATGACTATCATCTCATTAATCATTTCATAGGTTTGACTTAATAGTATTTTTCACTATATTATTTGACCCATCACATATGTGGTTTTGGTTAATAAGTATATATTTCTTCACCCATTTTTAAAGCTATTATCTGATTATTGATCCTTGAGAGCATTGGTTCATTTGATTATTCATTTTGATTGTCTGGAGGCCATACTATATTTGAGTTATCCCATTGATCTCCACACACAAAAACACAAAAACAAGTTTATTTTAAGTTACCAAGCATCTTTGACCTACAACCTCAAAGAGTTTTTTGGAGAGATAACAAATTGGCACTGTTGTCTAGGAGAGGAGAGTGAATCTCATCTTCCTTGGGACACAAAAAGATCCAACTTTGATGATAGACAAAGTCTGGACACAAATCGGTTGTAATAATCTATTTGGCGACTCCATGAAGGACAGATTCAGTGGCGACTCCACAATATTCAAATGTCAAAGACATTTGCAGCTACTTTGGCTCAGAGGTTTTCACCTCTTTACTTCTCAATAGTTCCTGGTTTCCCACATCCAGTTCCTTCTATAGATATTTGTGCAGATCATCTTCCAAGATTTGCAGAAAAGAAAGAAGACAATCCTTCAGATCATCTCATCAGATTTTATCAATGCATGGTTCAGTTAAATATTCATGATGAAAATGTGCTTATGAATATGTTTATGTATTCATTGGAAGGTGATGCTCATGTTGGACACACCTACCACACTTAGAGGGGGGGTGAATGAGTGTGGAACTATTTTCTCAAAACTTCCCTATTGCACAAAAACTCATCAATTAGCATTCAACATTTATTCATTACCCATTGTTTTCATTTATAACCAGTTATATGTGAGAACATATAAGCAACATATATCAATAATATATCATCAACAATTCATCCCCACAATGAACACAAAGAACACAAGATGTATGTACAATTTTCTTTTTATTACGGACTACAATCCTTGGGGTTTATCAACAACAACTGAATAGAGTACAACTCTACAAGAGCACCATCTCTAGATGAAATACTCAGCTTACATTCTCAGCACCAACTAAGACGAGGCAAAAATCCTCAACAGATATCAATCTGTACCATAAACAAGAGCATCAACCATGCACCAACCTGTGCCAAACAACCTGTAATCAACCTGTACCATAAACAAGTGCATCCAACAATGTACCAAGTATATACCAATCATGTGTCAACTACTCATCAACAATGACTCATCAATATGTACCAACATCATCAACTATACACCTCATGTATGTGCCAACTCATCAACTTCTTGTCTCAACCATGACTAGTTTTGGATTAGTCAACAACCCTAACTTCAAATAATCATAACTTTGTACCTGTACTGAATAAAGATCTAAAACTGATACACAATGTTCTTCAGTGTGTTTTATGCAATTTATCCAAGTGGCACTACTTGGAACCTCTCAGAAAAGGATTTATAGCAAAAATGGCATACCTTTCTGAATTCGGGCTTATTCTAGAGAGAGACCTTGTAGACCGTGCCCCACACAAAATATTTGATGAATTGATATGAAACTATTACTGAGCATACTAAAGACTGTAATATAACCAAAAAAATTAGTCTCACTAAATTTGGATCTATTATGAAGAAGTTATGATGTTTTCACCCGAAACACCTGATTTTGACTAGTTTCAGGACTAGCCACAAACCCTATGTTCCACGGAGTGTAACTCCCAAACTACAATGACCCACAAGATGAATTTTTAACCACAGATACTTGGCTATTTTTCTCACCTTCATAGCAATTTTAGGATCTGGTTCATTATAGAAAAAAAGTTATAGCGAAAATGGTGAGATGACCTATAAATAACATACCTTAGAAAGCACCATCAAAAGAATTTATCCTAACTTGCATTTCGGCCTTCTTTTCTTCACTTTCCTTAGAATTTTGGCTTAAAAATCCTTGGTTACCTCAATAACCTATATATATTCAATATCCTCAAGTGTTCCACACCAAAAATGCTCAATAATCTCTCACAAGAAGCTCTCCATCAATACTCCAAAATATATTCCCACAAGAAGCTATCCATTGATCCACAAAAAGGATGATCTACAAGAGACCATTGCTATCTTATTTATACTTTCATCCTTTGGGTCACTTAACCCATTTTTAGGTCACTTAACCCATTTCTAGGTCACTTAACCTATATTCCTTATTTTAAGGTTAACCACTTTCCATAAATAGAAAGTTCTCCAATACTTTAACATTGAAATATTCCTTCTTGATTTTTTCACCTTACTTTATCATTTCTTGATTTTGTCACTTCTCTTGATTATTTAAATATTCCACCTTGAATTTGTCATTTAAATTTATCATTGAAATAATATTAACCCATTTCTAGGTCACTTAACCTATTTTCCTTATTTTTAGGGTTAACCACTTTCCATAAATATTCCTTCTTGATTTTGTCACCTTACTTTATAATTTCTTGATTTTGTCACTTCTCTTGATTATTTA
>ML777610.1:232105-260832 GCA_009831015.1 Picea engelmannii
AAGGTAGAATGGTCGAGGGGGTCCGGAAAGATTTGTCCACTGTATATCTAGGCACGATCATCTAGGCCATTGATACATGAGCGGTGCATAAATATGGGCGCGAAATCATATGCGCCTTGAAAAACTTAGGATAAGAGCATATCATGGGTTTTTCCCAAGCTTTTACATCTTTACATCACCAAGGGGTTAGGCAAATGACTTTTCGAGCATTCAAAACATGGTCTAACATTGATCATTGAGCTGGTTTTATTGAAGTAAAGAAAAATATCCTATGTTCTAACCTAACTTCCTATGAAAATTAGCCTAGATTAAACTGTTGGGCTAAGAACTTACTCCACCCTGGGGCTATCTGACCAAGATTAGACAGTCTGGCCAGATTTATTCACTAACTAACCTAGATCACTAGGCTAAGATTAAACAGTTTAGCCAAGATTATTCACTATTCCTATCAACATCAATTTAAAAGAACTTGGCCATGCTTGAAAGGTATGGACCAAGTCACTGTTATTGCACGGGGCTCTTATTGAAATTCCTTTTATGCCTTCTTTTCTTTTTCTTTTTCTTTCTTTTCTTTTTTTCTTTTTCCTTCTTTTCTTTTTCCTTTTTATTTTTCTTTCTTTTCTCAAATTATTTGCAGAATGAAAAATCATTTGACAAACAAAAAACACTAGAGAGATAACATTCCAGTCACCAGTTGATCCTATAAATTATAGGGTGATAATAGTGGCTCCACCTGGGGATGGTGCTCTCCTTGTGAAGTGCTAAGAATCCCGATTCCTGATGTTCTGAAACTTCCTCCCTAGTCACCTTTGTTGCTTGATTGCTTTTATTTTCGAAAAATGGAAAAACAGTGGTCAACGACTTAGGGCCTTCTCTTCGGGCTTCAACCAACTGACCAAAGTTATTCACTCAGAAACTCATGAGAAAAATAAAAAATGGTTTGTACAATGGAAAGTGTGACTTCAAGTCTCTACTGAGGCGGTGAATAATGTTTCATCATTCTGCCATTTACAGGTTCTCTTGGCAGATTCGTCCCATCACTGTTGTTTAGCAAGAAAGTGTTATTTCCTCTGAATGCTTGAATCATGTATGGTCCCTTCCACAGACTATCGAATTTTCCATGCCTTCCCTTGTCTTCATTTCAGGAATCCCATCTCAGTACCAAATATCCTAGCTCAAAATCATCTGCCTTGGTTCTTTTGTCAAAAATCTTCTTAATGCTTTCTTGGACTACCTGGGTCTTGTTGTATACTTCTTCCCTGGACGGCTGCAAATGGATCATCTAGTTGATCCTTCTTTGGGAGTCATTTGACTCGGCTTTCATGTATTGTAGCAATTACATGATAGGCACTCCTAAGGAAGTGGGAAAAACTGCTTCTGTGTTGTAGACCAGTTGATATGGTGACATACCGATTGACCTCTTGGTGGTCAATCTGTCAGCCCATAGTGAAAAAACCAACTTGTTATGCCACAACTTCTTGTTTTCCTGCAAAGTTTTCTTGATAATGTTTACCGATGTTTTATTTGTTGATTCTGCTAGCCCATTTCCCTGAGAGTAGTAAGCTGTGGAATGACCCAAACCAATATGATAATGGTTGCAGAAATCTATGAGTTTCTTAGATCGAAAAGCAACTACATTGTCAGTTATAATCTTTCTAGGACATCCAAAGAGAGACAAGATATTGTTTTCAAGAAACTTAATAATGACAGAATCAGTGGCTTGCTTGCTTGGTACTACTTCGATCCATTTTGTAAAATAATCCGTGGTAGTAAGAATCCACCTGTGTTGGCCCGAAGAAGGAGGATGTATTTCCCCGATGAAGTCTAATCCCCATTGCTGGAAAGGAGCCTCAATGGAGATTGGTTTCAAGGGTAGGGGAATAAGTTTCCTTTTTCCTTCAAACAACTGACATTGATGACATGAAGCCACTTTATGATGCACATCAACGAACATAATTGGCCAATAGAATACAGCTCTGAGGATTTTGTTGGTTGTGGCCTTCCAGTTCAGATGACCACCACAGTCTCTTGCATGAAACTCCTGCAATACTTTGTCAGCTTCATCCTTCAATAGACAATTCAACAAAATACCTCCATGATATTTCCAATACAAATTTCCTTCTAGAATACAAAATTTTAATGCTTTCAATTTCAAAATCCTAGCTTTGGTCTTGGTCAGACCAAGGGGAGCTTGTAAATTATGCAAAACAAATATCAGGTCTGCATACCATGGAGAGTTGAGAAATACCTCTCTCATGCTTTGAGTCGCCTACTTACCATGTTCATCTGCTGCTGCTAAGAAATTAATGTCAAGAGCATGGAAATTTGATTCATCCATTAACTTTGCTAGACCATGTCCTTTAATAAGTTTAGTAGGCTTAATCTCTATGACATACTCTAGAATGATATCTATCCATTTTCCTCTTCGGTCGTCTGGATTGTCCTGGGTTAAAATGTCTTTTACTACCACATTCGGAACATATGCAATGGTGTGGGAATGGAGAATGTATACTCTAAAATATTTTATGGCTTTCACCAAGGAAAAAGATTGTTTCTCCATTATTTTATAATTCAAAGCAACATCTCTTAAAGATTTACTAAAAAAGGCTATGGGCTGTTCATACCCTTCATTGTTTTTCTGCAGTAATATTGTTGCAATGGTATGTTCAGAGGTGAAAGAAAAAAAAAAAAATCTTTGGTGAAGTCAGGACCGATCATGACTGGAGCCTGCATGAGTGTGCATTTAACTTGTTTAAAATACTGCCTAGACTCGGTGTCCCATTTTATTTTAGTGTCCTTTTTTAACATGTTTGTGATGTTTCCGAGAAGCTCAGCCAGGTTGGGTATGAATCTTCGCAGAAAGTTTATTTTTCCAATAAAAGACCGTAACTCTTTGATATTTCTTAGGTGTTCTAATTTTTGAATGGCCTCGATTTTGCTGGGGTCTATTTTAATTCCATCCTTGGAGATTATGTGCCCTAGCAATTTACCTTCCTCTAATCTGAAAAGGATCTTCTTAGGATTTAAAGAAATCCCAATTTTCCTGCATTTCTCAAAAACTCGTCTGAGATGTCGTAAGTGCTCGTCGTCAGATTGGAAAATCATAGTTATGTCGTCTAGATAGATGAAAATAAATTTACCGTTTTCTTCCACAAAAGCGATGTCCATCACCCTCTGGAAACTGGCGTCGGCGTTCATCAACCCAAAAGGCATTTTCACATACATGAAAGTACCCCATGGTGTTGTGAAAGCGGTTTTGTCTTGGTCATTTGGGTGAACGAGGACCTGATTATAACCCGAGAACCCATACAGTAAAGAGATTCGACTAGATCCGACTACCCTTTGTAATATGTGGTCCATTTTTGTCAGTGGGTAATTGTCCTTCAGAGAGACCTTATTTAGAGTTCAAAAATTGATGCAAAGCCTGATTTCTCCAGATTTCTTTCGTGTTGGGACCAAATTTGAAACCCATTTGGAAAATCGTAACGGGACTATGATTTTAGCATCATACATTTTTTTGATTTCTTTTTCTATCAGGGGAAGTAACTTGGGATTCATTCTCCTAAGTTTCTATCTGAAAGGTTTTTGGTCTTCTTTTATTGGAATCCTATATTGTATGATGCTAGTGTCATAATCTTTCAAGTCCTCATAACCCCAGGAAAATACGTCTAAATATTCCTTGAAAAGATCAATGTATTTGAGTTTCTTCTCAGGGGGTAATGATTTGGAAAGTTTCACCATCCTAGGTTTCTCTTCTGTCCCTATATTAGAATCTTCTACTTCTTGACCACTAGCTTCAATTTTCGGATTTTTAGCTACATCATTAAAATCAAATAAGTCCTCTAAAAGAGCTAAACCCCTAGGTAAAACATTATTTTTCAAATGCAAAACATCATCTTCTATCTCATCATCACCTAACTCTCCTGAACCTATCTTATTTACACTATCATTTCCAAAATCAAGTCTTTTGACATTTTCATCTTCATTTTCTAAGTCTATGTTTGTACACTCGAAATCATTTTTACATTGCAGAAAATCTTCAATTTGATCATCATTACCACATACCTACCAATATATGTTGTTGTCTGGAACAATTGGTCTACATTTCACCTCCATTGTGTATGGGCGAGTGGATCGAAAAGGTATCTTGCATGTGGATGCTAATGTAGCTAACCCATCTGCCAAAATATTATGTCCCCTAGGAATCACCTGCAAATCAACTTTAAGGGCATCCAAAACAACATTCCTATAAGCTCTAAGACAGGGGTGTTTTGTTGCATACTCACCTTTAATTTGCTTGATTATTAATTCGGAATCACCTCTCACCATAATTTGTTTGGCACCAACCTTCTTTAGAAGTTTCAGAGCAAGCATCAAGGCTTCATACTCGACAATATTGTTAGTGCATTGAAAATTTAATTTGTAAGAATGGTTTTCCGAATACCTGGATCTGTGATTGTGCAACCAAACTCTTACTCCAACTCCTTCTTTTCTTACAGCTCCATCAAAGTCCATGCTCCAGAAATTCGCTGGCAATTCTTCAATTATCACATTTTTCTTTCTTTCTGCCTCAACGATTTCTTGGCCTTTGTCCGGACCAGATGTATATTCTTCTAGCTGAATGATTTGTTCTCACATATCACCATAGTTGTATAGGATGAAGGAGTCTAGGTCAGAATGTGTAGAGTACAGAGGATAGTCATGTGGTTTTTTTTGGCTACTAACCATGTACTTCATCAGTGTTTCTCTATATAGTCTTCTCTGTTGACCAAAACTGGGATAGTGGCATACGACATATCCAACTGCAAAGTACCTTTCAACTTGGCCCCTCAAGACCAGGACAACAACATACCATAATTTGGGGGAATGTCTGCAACCACAACATCCATGACCATGCTTTTCGTGGGGATCTGGACCAGGGTGATACACAGATATTTGATCAAACTGATACATCTAACTTTACTGGAGTCAAAGGTGTTAGACAACTGAGAGGGGGGGGTGAATCAGTTGTTTCCATGCTTAAACAATTATAGTTCTTTTAAACTCTTTGTAGAGACACTGAATGATGATCACAATAATGTAGGGAAATAAACAATGGCACTTTCAGCATCATTCACAAATATGAGAAAACCCAGAGACAGATATTTCTCGAGGAAACCCATGCAGAGTAAAAACCTCTTTTTCTTCATATGATAAGTAATGGTTGCATTCTTTACAGTATCATACATATGAGCACCAACTCATAATGAGGCTACAATCTCAGTTTTGCAAGCTGCAACTTGCTGAGAGCATCAACCCTCTGTTTTCTCTAGCACCCACTAGAAGGAAGCACCAACTCCCTGTTTTCTCTAGCACCAACTAGAAGGAAGCACCAACTCCCTGTGTTCAAGAACCTACCTAAACCTTTGACGACACCAGTCCTCCCTAGCTCCTCCCAACCACCCTGAAATATAAATATTTGTTACTAAAACTTATTACAGTGATATAATATTCAACAATGGCTTACCAGACTCATCATTGTTCTGCTGCATTTCGTTGCTCTGTCTGCCTCATTGCCTTTCTGCACACATTACTTGCACTGCTTGTTCTTTCACTTTTTATGCTCTGTGCGTCATGTCCATACACTACACAATTCCTCTTCTGTGCTCTTCAGCTGCTGCACTCTCCTCCTTCTTCACACATAAATCACCTTCACCAACAACATTCACAGCAACCTCCAATAGTAAAAACAACCCTTCTCTTCTTTGTACCGTGTATATATAGCTTCTGTGCATCTTGTGCATGCAATATTCTCAATGCCTCTGCATGCTCACTCCATGCCAAATTCCTCCACCTCTTGAGTGCTCTGCGTGATCATCATCGCGACTCTTCAACTTCTCTGGTAGTTCAACCACACAATCAACATCACTCGTTGTTATGCTGAGATTCCTCAGCCTCTCTGGTAGTTTGCGACTCTTCGTCTTCTCTGTGAAAGTCGATCTCATCTTCTCTGTTTCAGTTACAGCCTCAATCCCATCCAACTGTCAATTGCCTCCATGAAATGCCTGATCCACAAGTCCTGTTAACCTTCACGGCGTTCTATACTTAACCATGGTTTTCCCCGACTTGATATCGGGGTTCGGGGTTTCGGACTTTACGCTGTCGAGAGTCACTGTCCTCTCGAATCCCTGATTTTCGATGAGCTCCTTCTCTATGAGCTAGCCCCTACCGGCTATGCAATGGTCCATGTTACTTTCTATCATGTGACCGCCACCATACCTCTTGTCGGGGTTTTGGGGTTTATGATGTCAATATGCATACGCCCCTTTGACCTGCCACCTATGAAGCTTCTCCCGGTGGCACTCGATCGCTGTCACGCGTCCTTTCAAATGGATGGTCCTGATTATGTTGGGATTTCGAGAATTTCAATGTCCCGGTTCTCGATACTCTGTTGACGTCACACGTGGATTGACACGTGTTAAATACTACCATGTGTCATTCTGATTCGTGACTTACATGTGCCTGAAGTGTTGAATCTGCCTGACACCTGTCATTACCTAGTTGTGCCACGTGTCCCTAGCTGACGTGGTCTGTTGTTGTGAGTTGGATTGATGGTCTAGATCTTATCTTGATCTGATGGTTCGATATCAGTCGGGATTTCACACATCACGAAATTGGGGTTCTTGAGGTCAAGTGATTTTGTCATTTCAAAGTCTCGATCCCCAATGCCTCTCCATTGGCTGGAATCAATGGTCCAGATCAAATCTTGATCTGACGGCTCAGATTTCATCGCGATTTTTCATATCAGGAAATCGGGATTCCCATTGCATTATTTCTTTGACATTTCCAAAATGCGATCCTCGAAACTCCGATCAACGGTTCAGATGTGATCTTGATTTGACGACTCAGATTATGTCAGGATTTTGCATATCGGGAAATAGAGATTCCTATTGCATTGTTTCTTTGACATTTCCAAAACGCGATCCTCGAAACTCAGATGCTCTCTTTACACACTGGCTCTCCTGTCTAGGCTCCTGTCCCATATGACCGTTATCCCCATGACCGCAGCTGATCAAAATTTGGACCAGGGGTCAAAAATTTGCTCAATTTTCAAAGTTCTCAGAATGCGACAAAAACGGTGCCATTGCGTTTGTCTCGTCTTCCTTATTCTGGTGGTTTATTTACTTTCACAAATGAAGTCCATATGGAGAAGATATCGCGATCTGTTCGTCGAGCCAAACAGGCAAAAAAAAATGATGTTGATTGTACCTGTCTGTACAGTCCGTACGACTCACACGTGGCAGTGACGTGGCATGATGGTACAATGATGTGGCAACTGAGTTGGCATCTGCTGACGTGGTGAGTTGTGATTGGTTGACAACTAGACGAGTTATATGGCGACACGTGGCATCTTTTTAGCGAATGGTAGGGTGCCACGTGGCCCAATCAAGGGCTGCCACGTGGCACCCCAGGTTTGGCTATTTGGTCGTATAAAATTTTATGGAGGTCGCGGGGTTCGACCCCCAGACCTCCCCACCATACAAAAGTTTTAACAAAGTCCACCAACCAATAGACTATACATTAGTTCTTATAATGTATGCGCGTTTGTTTATAGTTAAATTAACATTTTGTTTTGTTTGGTGGCGGGTCGAGCCAGGGCTTAGCCCCGACCCCGGTTCCATGTGAAAAATCATATGACCAAACCTTGTACCATATTGCGCGCGGCGGTGTTTAACAAATCACCCACGGTCATATAACTATTGTATGTGACCATGCCTTTTGGTATATGGCGCGCGCGGGGGTTAATATGCTTACCACACGGTTTTATGTGTATTGCAATATGACCATTCACCATGCGAATGGGCGCGCGCGGGAGTTGGGGTTTGGAACCCACGGTTCCATTGTTTTAAACATGTGACCATATATGCTTTTGCGCGGGGTTCCAATTGTATAGCTCACGCTTACAATTTGTATAACATATGTCCGGGTTTATTGATAAATGGCGCGCAGGTTTTTATAAACCACAGTTATACTATTTTAAATGCGCGTGGATTTAAACTTGGTTTTATTTTGTGGTTTCAAACGGTTACCCGCCACTTGTCATGCCCATGATTAACCAAAGAATGGGGGCCTTTTTATGCGCTGGGACGTGGCCATATGGTCCCCCATGCGCCCAACACCTCCGACTTGGCGGGCTTTATTTATGTTAACCGTTCGACAAATTGGCACGTTTTGTAGAGAGGCGCGCGTGTGCTGGGTTTAGGCACAGAAAATGCCCAGAGGCTAGGTTCACATTCACACTCCGGTGTGAAATGGCGAACAAGAGACAGGAAGCCTGAAGGAGAAAAATGGCAAGAGACATAACTTTTTGAGTTTTTGGCCAAATGAGGTGCCGAAAAAGCCCAGCTAGGGATTTTTGGACGTTCTGAGTCCATTGGGACTGCATTCACAGGCATTTGAAGACTTATTTTGTAGGTTTTTAACCATTGAAGTTTGAGGAAGCTCCAAGAAGCTTGAATCCCTCATTGTTTGAGGCATTGCTCTGATGAGCACATATCTATTTTCTGAGACTAAATAGTCATTTTTGACTAATTATTGTGCTCTGAACAGATTGGGATAGGTTTCAAATCCATTGGAGGACTTTTACAGGTGTTTTTTCCACATTGAAGCTCAGAGAAGCTTGGAGGCCACATGTAGAAGAGGTCATTACTGGATGAGACAAGATCCATTTTCAAAGTTCTAATAGTCAATGTTGGGGTTTTTATGTATTCTGAACCCAATGGTAAAGTCTGTAAATCCATTGGAGTTGAGCAGCAGCTTGTAAAAGAACATTTGACAAACTAATCCCAAAGAGCCAAGTCCATTGAAGGAGGCTCAAGGATATGTAGCCCAGAGAGGGGTGAACTCCTTTATCATCTTGGTATTGTTGTGAGTTTGTCGTGTTATTTTCTGCACTTTATATTGCTGTGTATTGGTTTATAGCACATATTTAATCTTTTAAAAGAATATTTCCTCACACATGAACATTGACAAGAAGAAGCAAGAACTTAACACATAAACCATCTTGCATATTGGAACACATGAAGCAAGGTCCTGTAAGGTAATTTATTGAAGTAGGGGGTACTTGCATAGCATAACAAGTCAGCCTTCTATTTTCAGATTAGATGGTATCAGAGCATAGTTTATTTTGCTCATGTATTTGCCAATGATAGCTTGAGATTTAGTTGTTGGTATTTGTGCAAGTTTTGTGTTGAAGTTGATATTTATCAAGTATGGAGGAAGATTCAAACATTGATAGTTCTCCTACATCTTCCAAATATAAGTTCTTTGACGAAGAGATGTTTAAGGCATTGTTAACCATGAAAGATATGGTACAAGAGTTGTGGAAAGATAGAGAAGAGAGCATTGTCCTTCAAGAGCAGTTGATGGCCATGAAGGAGGAGAAAGACCTACTTCTTGAAAAGTTGCATGAGATGGAGAATCAATTCCATGAAGCAAAAGAAACCCTTACCAAGTACATGCATGAACATGAGGTATGTAATGTTAGTTTGTCATTCCTCTCAAGAAGAATGCTTTCGTGTTTTTGAAAATCACACAAAAGGAATAGGGTCCAAGTTATTGTTAAAAATGGGCTATGAAGGTAAAGGGTTAGGAAAGCATGCACAAGGCATTGTTGAGCCTATTGTTGTGGAAGAGACACCTAAGTATTGTGGTCTTGGTTATGAACGAATTGATGAAGCAAATTCCAAAGTTGAGGAAACAAATGAAAAGGTTCCAAGAACAAATTTTGTTTCAAGTTCACCTCCTCAAGAAGGCTTTAAAGGTGAAAGTTCAAGAACTTTTGTTGAAAGTTCAAACTCTTCAGCATGCGAAACTTGTGTTCAAGATGAATGCAAATGTGTGAAAAAAAAAGTTTGTGACAGCCATGAGGACAAGAGCAGATTTGTTAGTCTTCAAAAGAGAGCTTGTAACTCTTCCGATTCACCTCCTCAAAGGGGCGATAAAGGTGAATGTTCAAGGTATAAATGTGCCTATAACTCAGTTGCTTTTGATTATGTTAAACATGATAAATCTGCATGTAAAAACAGAAGAAAAATTCCATGTACATATTGTGGTTTATATAACCATCATGTTTCAAAATGTTGGAAAAGAATGTCCACTTTTAGGAAACTTTCCAAGCAAAGGAAACATGAAAAGAACATGCAAAAGATTTGCACTCATTGTTAGAAGAGGGGTCATCTCATTGACCAATGTTGGACATTGCATCCAACCTCTCATCCACACCACACGAAGTAGTTGGATAAAAAGATTGACAAGAATGGAAGAGGAGATTCCATCATTGATGTGAGTCAAGATGATTCACAAGAAGACGACTTTCAGCAGAAGAATTCGCCATTGAGTTGGCTTGGTAAGAAATGGTTGGATTTCTTGAGTAAGTAAGGCTTGCATTCTTTCTGTTGTAGATGCACATTTCAGCCTGATCTTTTCATTTTGTTGAAGTTTGACAAGTTGCAGCAGTTATCATAAATTGCAAGATGCAAGTTTTCATGTGTAGGCAATTATTTTTGAATGCATACTTGTGTTATACCACCTCGTCAAGAACATGTAAAAGAGGGGTATGTTGTTCATTTTGCTACATCCATATACATTTTTCATATTCAACTCTTTATTACCCACATGTTTTGGGTTTGAGTACCTATGTTTCTACTGGAAGGAGAGTTGAAGATCTATGCACATGCATTTGGTTTTGTGAGTGCATAAACAATGAACTTGATGATTGTCATCATGGATGAGTCATGATTGTAACATGATTGTTTATCATGTTTTTAGACTTGTCATTTTGGAAGGTTGACATGTTTCACTTGAGTCTCAACTTGTGTCGATATTGCTTGTCGACTATGTTGTGACGTTCATGGTTTTCGACTTGTGTTTAGTCGATTGTGTTGGATGACTTGTAAGTCAATTTTGAACACCTTGAGATAGGGGAAAACACCATGTGCTTTGATGAAGCTCAAGATGCGACAATTTGCTTGAAGAGCAAAAAGACTTTGCTGTCATCATTTTCAGTCTTGTGTCAATTGTTTTCAAGATTGATGGTTTTCTTGGCTTGTGACAAGATGTCGCAGGAAAGTTTTGCAGCCATTGGAGAGCGGATTGTTGACGTCAAAGAGTTCACAAGAGGGACTTGATTATCAGTGGGAAGGTTGGCAGTCTTCCAAGCACAGAGAAAACAATGGGTCAGCAGCAGCTAGAGAGCAGTGGTTAAGGGACATAGCTAGTTGCAGTGCATGGCATGTCAAAGTACCCAGGTATTTGTCGAAAAGTCTTTTCAAGTAGAATCAGTTGATAGAAATTGAAAGGAGAAGAGTATTGAAGCTCAGGTAGATAATCATAAGCTTTTGTGGGTCCAAAAGCCTTTGAGTGGGAAGGTGTTATCAAAATTTGGACTAGGGGTCAAAAATTTGCTCAATTTTCAAAGTGCTCGGAATGCGACGAAAACAGTTCCATTGCATCTGTCTCGTCTTCCGGATTCTAGTGGTATATTTACTTTCGCAAACGGAGTCCGTATGGAGAAGATATCGCGATCTGTTCACCGAGCCAAACAGGGAAAAACAAATGATGCTGACTGTACCTATCCGTACAGTTCGTACGACTCACATGTGGCAATGATGTGGCATGATGGTACAATGACATGGCAGTTGAGTTGGAATCTGCTGACGTGGCGAGTTGTGATTGGTTGGCAAATGGATGAGTTATATGGCGACATGTGGCATCTTTTTAGAGAATGGTAGGGTGCCACGTGGCCCAATCAAGGGCTGCCACGTGGCACCCTGGGTTTGGATATTTGGTCGTATAAAATTTTATGGAGGCTGCGGGGTTCGATCCCCAGACCTCCCCACCATACAAACGTTTTAACAAAGTCCGCCAACCAATAGACTATACATTAGTTCTTATAATGTATGCGCGTTTGTTTATAGTTAAATTAACATTTTGTTTTGTTTGGTGGGGGTCGGGCCAGGGTTAGCCCCGACCCCAGTTCCATGTGAAAAATCATATGACCAAACCTTGTATCAAATTGCATGCGGTGGTGTTTAATGAATCACCCACGGTCATATAACTATTGTATGTGAACATGCCTTTTGGTATATGGCGCGCGCGGGGGTTAATATGCTTACCACACGGTTTTATGTGTATTGCAATATGACCATTCACCATGTGAATGGGCATGCGCGGGAGTTGGGGTTTGGAACCCATGGTTCCATTGTTTTAAACATGTGACCATATATGATTTTGCACGGGGTTCCATTGTTTTAAACATGTGACCATATATGATTTTGCACGGGGTTCCAATTGTATAGCTCACGGTTACAATTTGTATAACATATGTCGGGGTTTATTGATAAATGGCGCACGGGTTTTTATAAACCACAGTTATACTATTTTAAATGCGCGTGGATTTAAACTTGGTTTTATTTTGTGGTTTCAAACAGTTACCTGCCACTTGTCACGCCCATGATTAACCAAAGAATGGGGGCCTTTTTATGCATTGGGACGTGGCCATATGGTCCCCCATGCGCCCAACACCTCCAACTTGGGGGGCTTTATTTCCGTTAACCGTTCGAAAAATTGGCACGTTTTGTGGAGAGGCGTGCGTGTGCTAGGTTTAGGCATGGAAAACGCCCAGAGGCTAGGTTCACATTCACACTCAGGTGCGAAATGGCGAACAGGAGACAGGAAGCCTGAAGGAGAAAAATGGCAAGAGGCATAACTCTTTGAGTTTTTGGCCAAATGAGGTGCCGAAAAAGCCCAGCTAGGGGTTTTTGGACGTTCTAAGTCCATTGGAACTGCTTTCACAGGAATTTGAAGACTTCTTTTGCAGGTTTTTAACCATTGAAGTTTGAGGAAGCTCCAGGAAGATTGAAGCCCTCATTGTTTGAGGCATTGCTCTGATGAGCACATATCTATTTTCTAAGACTGAATAGTCATTTTTGACTAATTATTGTTCTTTGAACACATTGGGATAGGTTTCAGATCCATTGGAGGACTTTTACAGCTGTTTTTGCCACATTGAAGCTCAGAGAAGCTTGGAGGCCACATGTAGAAGAGGTCATTACTGGATGAGACAAGATCCATTTTTCAGAGTTCTAATAGTCAATGTTGGGGTTTTTATGTATTCTGAACCCAATGGTAAAGTGTGTAAATCCATTGGAGTTGAGCAACATCTTGTAAAAGAACATTTGACAAACTAATCCCAAAGAGCCAAGTCCATTGAAGGAGGCTCAAGGAGATGTAGCCCATAGAGGGGTGAACTCCTTTATCATCTTGGTATTGTTGGGAGTTTGCCGTGTTATTTGCTGCACTTTATATTGTTGTGTATTGGTTTATAGCACATATTTAATCTTTTAAAAGAATATTTCCTCACACATGAACATTGACAAGAAGAAGCAAGAACTTAACACATAAACCATCTTGCATATTGGAACACATGAATCAAGGTCCTGGAAGGTAATTTATTGAAGTAGGGGGTTCTTGCATAGCATAACAAGTCAGCCTTCTATTTTCAGATCAGCAGCCAAACCTCCTTGCAATTTTAAAGACCATGCAGGTTCTCCTCGATCCAACGGTGGTCGGACCCTGTGCTCGGATCTGACGGCTGAGACCTGTCCTTCTCTATAGCACGCTCTTCTTGTCTATATTCAGATCCGACGATCATCGTTCTATCGAGATTTCACCTTGGCTTTTCCCGATGGTAAACCTCATGCAGCTCCTGTCGGATCTGACGACTGACAAGTTTTCTAAATGAGATCCAATGGTTGTGGATCTCTGTCTCCCTTCTCTTGTCTATATTCAGATCTGACGACCCTCGTTCTGTCAAGATTTCACCTTGGCTTTTCCCGATGGTAAACCTCGTGCAGCTCCTGTCCGATCTGATGGCTGACAGGTTTTCTGAATGAGATCCAACGGCTGTGGATCTCTATCTCCCTTCTCTTTTGTGAACTCCTCTATCTTGAGCTTTGTTGCACGTGTGCTCCTCAACATTGTTCCTCCTGAGATTTCACGTCCGAATCCCCAAGGGATTTTATCTTTCTTATCCTGCCATCTCCACTGTTGTAGTTGCCATCAATGACAAGCATACACTACTTGGTAAACATTTGCCAACAATCTCCCCCTTTGGCATTGATGGCAACTACTGCACCCGAATTCTTTTCTCCCCCTTTGACATCAATGTCAAAGAAGAGAAAAGATCCCCCTGAGCTATTGCAGTAAATGTAGGAGGCATTAGATAATCAAACAATACAAATCTCCCCCTAACAAGATGGAATCTTTTAGATGTGAAATGAAATGACACCCAGCTTCTGCCTAAGATATTCAAACAGTGTCTTGGCTAGGGGCTTAGTAAAGATGTCTACAATTTGTTCTGTGGTGGGAATGTAATGGACCTGAACAGTTTGATTGGTGACCTGCTCTCTCAGAAAATGATATTTTATGGGGATATGCTTGGTATTGGAGTGGAATACAGGATTTTTAGACACACTGATAGCACTAGTGTTATCACAATAAATAGGGATCGGTGCAGTGTATTTTACCTCTAAGTCTGCAAGTGTTTGAATCATCCATAATACCTGTGTGCAACAGGTAGCAACAACAATGTACTCTTCCTAAGTGGTTGATAAAGAAATGGAACCTTTCTTTTTACTAAGCCAGGCTACTAAGGAGTTACCCAAGAAGAATGCTCCTCCACTGGTGCTTTTTCTCTCATCAACACAATTTTCCCAATATGCATCTGAATAAGCAGTCAACTGAGGACTTTGATTTGTGGGATACCAAAGACCATAAGTCATTGTTTCTTTTAAGTACCTAAATATCCTTTTGACAGCTTGAAAATGACTCTATTTATATGCAACCTGATATCTTCCTACCATTCCTACAACATGCATTATGTTTGGGCGACATGCTATGATGTACAACAGGCTTCCTATCATTGAATGATATGAGCTTTGATCAACATCAGGTGAATTGTCATCCTTGCTTAATTTACATCCAGTTACCATAGTTGTACCCACAGGTTTAGAATCTTCCATTTGAAACGTTTTAAACATTTCTCTTAAATATTTTCCTTGAGAAATGAAGATCCCATCGAGCCTCTGAGTAATTTGCAGACCAAGGAAAAATGATAGTTCTCCTATCATAGAAGCAAACCATTGTACCAGTGAATCATTATTACATCCAAAGATGATGTCATCTACATAGACCAGTACGATGAGAAAATCATTATCCTCTGTCTTAATATACAGATTGTTGTTAGTTGTTCCTCTCTTGAATCCTTTGTCTTTGAGATACGTATCCAGTCTGTGATACCAGGCTCGAGGGGCTTGTTTTAAACCATATAAATATTTCTTCAGCTTGCATACTAAGTCAGGGTTATCAGACAATTTGAAACCCTCTGGTTGTTCCATATAGACTTCTTCACTTAAATATCCATTGAGAAAGGCTGACTTGACATCCATTTGGTAGACTTTAAACCTTTTATGACAAGCATAGGCAAGAAACATTCTGATTGCTTCTAATCTTTCTACGGGCGCAAATGTTTCATCAAAATCCAGTCCTTCTATCTGAGCATAGCCTTTACAGACTAACCTCGTTTCGTTCCTGATAACTTGTCCTTACTCATTCAACTTATTCTTAAAGATCCATTTGGAGCCAATGAAGTTTTTACCTTCGGGTCTTTGAACCATCTCCCATGTATTGTTTTTCTCAATCTGATCAAGTTCTTCATTCATTACTTTAACCTAGTGATCATCTGTGTTGGCTTCATTAAAATTCTTGGGTTCCAGCATGGATATGAGAGCTTTATGAGATTGTTCGGTGGTTTTGATAAGATTTCTCCTGGTTTGTACCCCTTTGTCTTTTTCTCCAATTATCTGACTTGCAGGATGATTCTTTTGAATGATTAAGGAGGAGGAATTTGTAGTTGACTACTGATTTGAGTCTGTCTGAGTGTCTGAGTCTTCATCTGATTCAGAGTCTGCATTTTCTGATTCTTGGACCTGTTCATATTCATCTTTAGTTGTGTCTTCTGTAGAAGACTCATTATCATACACCTCTCTTGTTGGGATTCCTTCATCAATTTTTACATCAATACAGTCAACCATTTTATGCAGCCTCTTATTATAGCATCTGTATCCTTTACTATTTGTAGCATACCCTAATAAAATGCCTTCATCCACCCTGTCATCATATTTTCCTAGGTTTTCATCATTATTCTTTATGTAGCATTTACTCCCAAAGACTCTAAAGTGTTTGATTGAGGTAGGTCTTCCAAACCATAATTCATAAGGTGTTTTGTCACTTTGTGGTCTGAGGTGAGATTTGTTAAGCACATGGACTACTGTGTGTATTTCTTCTACCCAGTAGGTTTGATCAATGTTCTTCTCATTCATCATTGACCTAGCCATTTCCTGCACTGTTCTGTTTTGCCTCTCAACTACTTTGTTTTGTTGTGGAGTTCTTGGTATTGTGTATTCTCTCTTGATCCCGTGCTCATCGCAGAATTCCTTGAAGTCTCTTGACATAAACTCTCCTCCCCGGTCTGATCTTACTGCCTTTAACCTCTTCCCTTTTTGAGTCTCAGTTAAAGCCTTAAATATCTTAAACTTCTCAAATGCTTCAGCTTTTTCTTTGAGAAAGGCTACCCAAGTAAGTCTGGAGTAATCATCGATAATCAGCATGAAGTTGTTTTCTTTCCCTGTGCCTTCCTGTCTTGATGGTCCACATAAATCCATATGAACTAGTTGGAGTAGTTTCTCTGTTGAAGTAAAGCTCTTGGACTTAAACTGTGTCCTGTTTTTCTTCCCTACTTGACAGGGTTTACAAAATGAATCTTGGAGCTTTGATATTTTTGGAAGATCTTTTACTGCCTCGAGGTTTTTGAGTTTGATTAAGTGGTCAAAGTTTAGATGTCCAAGTCTTCTATGCCATAACCAATTTTCATCATGTTTTCTTAGATGACATTCTTCTCTATTTTCTTTCAGCACATATACATTATTTTCTGTCCTTATGCCTTTGGCCACTACTTGTCCTGAGTTTACAGACTTTATCTTACAATACTTGGACGTGAACAATACCTCGCATCCTCTGTCACACATTTGAATTACACTGAGCAGATTACGTTTCAGCCCATCCACAAGTAGAACATCTTGGGCTTTTCCTTTTCCATTACTTAGGCTCACCATCTCTTTTCCTTTTATTTTCCTTGGAGCATCATTTCCAAAGGTTACGGTTCCTGATTTACTTTCACTTAGCGATAGAAACTTGCCTTTGTCTCCCGTCATGTGTTTGGAGAAACCACTGTCTATATACCAAGGTTTCATTTTTCTTTGAGCAGATAATACTAATCCACACTTGTTACTTTCCTTCTTCTTCAAAAACTTGACATTTTCAACAGGAGATTTTGAATCTGGTTCATAGTTCCTTAACCGACAATCAATAGATTTATGTCCAAAGTTATGACAAGTGTAGCATTCAACCTCATTATTCAATAAGTCAAACTTATTGTTGCAGTGTTGCCTACTTATTGACTGTTGATTATTTATTGCCCTCCTTAGTTGTATGTGTCCAGACTTAATTTGGCAATTTGCAGTCTGTGAAGGATTATTATCCGACTATATCATTCTTTGTTGTGGGAAGTATTTATTCCTTTGAAATCTTAATTGCTCATTTCTAAGTCTTAAGGAACAATTTTCAGCTTTGTGACCGAAGTTAGAACAATAGAAACAATAGCCATAGAAGAATTCTTTGTACCTAGAAAATGGTTGTCTTCTTTGAACAAATTGATTTCTTTCTTGCTAATGACGTCTTTTAGTAGAAGGAACATTGTTTCTTCGTCCTACATATTCAGTCCTGACACCATTTTCTTTACTCATCCTGGGTTGTTGATTGTCTTCCTTTATTTCTACAGGTTTGTTATTGTCATTGTTTGTACTTTTGACAAACTTGATGGGTTCTTCATTTCCTGTCTTCTGACTGCTTGATCCCTCTTCATAACCCAAACCAGTGTTTATCTTTGGATTCCTTTGCTGATTCAGAATGGTGGTTAATCCTTCTCAGGCTTTGATACTTGACAGATTCTGATTATACAAGGCTTGAAACTTCTCCATTTCTTTCCTTCGTTTTCACTACTTCTTGTTCTAATGATTCACATCTTGCCTTATTTTCGATTAGTTGTTGTTTCAGAGTCTCTTCAATTTTCTTTGCCTCTTCCAATTCTACCTTTAGTAGGACAAGGTCTTCACCAGGTTCTTTACTGTCTTTCTCGAACTGTTTCAACAATTGTCTTTGCTTTCTGTTCTTGATTCTTAGTCTGTCAATCTCTTCCAATGCACTGATCAATTCTCCTTCCATGTCAACCACAACTTCTTCTTCATTAACGTCACTCCCTGTGCTATGATTGTCATAATCCTCTTTGGCCACAAGTGTGAAGTCATTTAGTTTATCTTCTATATATGAATCATTATCCTCATCATCTGAAGGATCATCGTCATTGTTTGCACAAAGACCTTTCTTCGTAAAGTTATTCTCTTTAAATAATTTTTTTTGTTTGTATTTCTCCTCATCATCACAAGTCTGATCCTTTCCTTTGTGGGGACATTTGTTTGCAAAATTACCTATCCTACCACAGTTAAAACATTTGAAGGGCAGTTTACCTTTGTATTTGCCTGATCCCTTCTTCAGTCTCTTCACAAATTTTGCTTCTGCAATCCCACTCAAGATAGAATTCATAGCCTTAGCGTTGAAGCTAAATTCTAGTTTGTCATCCTTATTAGCTAGCACAACTGGCTTTACATAACCAGTTTCTACCACATCCCAGACATCTGCACCTAAGGCCATTATGTAGGTTCTCATTCTAACTTTCCAGAAGGCAAATTTTGTTCCATTGAACAGAGGGCCCTTATTGGTTGAATTTCCTTCATGGCTTGACATGTTTAAGCTCTAGGATCTACCTTTAGATAAAAGGGGCCGACTCTGATACCAATTGTTAGACAACTAAGAGGGGGGGGTGAATCAGTTGTTTCCATGCTTAAACAATTATAGTTCTTTTAAACTCTTTGTAGAGACACTGAATGATGATCACAATAATGTAGGGAAATAAACAATGGCACTTTCAGCATCATTCACATATATGAGAAAACACAGAGACAGATATTTCCTGAGGAAACCCATGCAGAGTAAAAACCTCTTTTTCTTTATATGATAAGTAATGGTTACATTCTTTACAGTATCATACATATGAGCACCAACTCATAATGAGGCTACAACCTCAGTTTTGCAAGCTGCAACTTGCTGAGAGCACCAACCCTCTGTTTTCTATAGCACCCACTAGAAGGAAGAACCAACTCCCTATTTTCTCTAGCACCAACTAGAAGGAAGCACCAACTCCCTATGTTCAAGAACCTACCTAAACCTTTGAGGACACCAGTCCTCCCTAGCTCCTCCCAACCACCCTGAAATATAAATATTTGTTACTGAAACTTATTACAGTGATATGATGTTCAACAATGTCTTACCAGACTCATCATTGTTCTACTGCATTTCGTTTCTCTGTCTGCCTCATTGCCTTTCTGCACACATTACTTGCACTGCCTATTCCTCCGCTTTTTATGCTCTGTGCGTCATTTCCATTCACTGCATAGTTCCTCTTCTGTGCTCTTCAACTGCTGCACTCTCCTCCTTCTTCACACATGAATCACCTTCACCAACAACATTCACAGCAACCTCCAATAGTAACAACAACCCTTCTCTTCTTTGTACCGTGTATATATAGCTTCTGTGCATCTTGTGCATGCAATATTCTCAATGCCTCTACATGCTCACTCCACGCCAAATTCCTCCACCTCTCGAGTGCTCTGCGTGATCATCATCGTGACTCTTTAGCTTCTCTGGCAGTTCAACCACGCAATCATCATCACTGGGTGTTATGCTGAGATTCCTCAGCCTCTCTGGCAGTTTGAGACTCTTCGTCTTCTCTGTGAAAGTCGATCTCGTCTTCTCTATTTCAGTTACAGCCTCAATCCCATCCAACTGTCAATCGCCTCCATGAAATACCTGATCCACAGGTCCTGTTAACCTTCACGACATTCTATACATAACCGTGGTTTTCCCCGACTGGATATCGGGGTTCGGGGTTTCAGACTTTACGCTGTCGAGAGTCACTATCCTCTCGAATCCCCGATTTTCGATGAGCTCCTTCTCTATGAGCTAGCCCCTACCGGCTGTGCAATGGTCCATGTGACCTGCTATCACGTGACCGCCACCATACCTCTTTTCGGGGTTTCGGGGTTTATGATGTCAATGTGCATACGCCCCTTTGACTTGCCACCTGTCGAGCTTCTCCCGATGGCGCCCGATCGTTGCCACACATCCTTTCAAATGGACGGTCCCGTTTATGTCGGGATTTCGATACTTTCAATGTCTCGGTTCTCGATACTCTGCTGACATCATACGTGGATTGAAACGTGTTAAATACTGCCACGTGTCACTCTGATTCATGACTTACATGTGCCTGAAGTGTTGAATATGCCTGACACTTGTCATTACTTGGTTGTGCCACATGTCCCTAGCTGACGTGGTCTGCTGTTGTGAGTTGGATCAATGGTCTAGATCATATCTTGATCTGACGGTTCGGGATCAGTCGGGATTTCACACATCGCGAAATCGGGGTTCTTGAGGTCAAGTGATTTTGTCATTTCAAAGTCTCGATCCCAGATGCCTCTCCATTGGCTGGAATCAATGGTCTAGATCAAAGCTTGATCTGACGGCTCAGATTTCATCACGATTTTTCATATCGGGAAATCAAGATTCCCGTTGCATTGTTTCTTTGACATTTCCAAAATGCGATCCTTGAAACTCTAATCAATGGTTCAGATGTGATCTTGATTTGACGACTCAGATTACGCCGGGATTTTGCATATTGGGAAATTGGGATTCCTATTGCATTGTTTCTTTGACATTTCCAAAACGCGATCCTCAAAACTCCGACGCGCTCTTTACACACTAGCTCTCCTGGCTAGGCTCCTGGCCCATATTACCGTTATCCCCATGACCGTAGCCAAACCTCCTTGCACTTTTAAAGACCATGTAGGTTCTCCTCGATCCAATGGTGGTCGGACCCTGTGCTCAGATCTGACAGCTGAGACCTGTCCTTCTCTATAGCGCACTCTTCTTATGTATATTTAGATCTGATGGCCCTCATTCTGTCAGGATTTCACCTTGGCTTTTCCCGATGGTAAGCCTCGTGCAACTCCTGTCCGATATGATGGCTGATAGGTTTTCTGAATGAGATCCAATGGCTTTGGATCTCTATCTCCCTTCTCATTTCTATATTCATATCTGACAGCCCTCGTTCTATCGAGATTTCACCTTGGCTTTTCTCGATGGTAAACCTCGTGCAGCTCTTGTCCGATCTGACGGCTGATGGGTTTTCTGAATGAGATCCAACGGCTGTGGATCTCTGTCTCCCTTCTCTTCTGCGAACTCCTGTATCTTGAGCTTTGTTGCGCGAGTGCTCCTCGACGTTGTTCCTCCTGAGATTTCATGTCCGAATCCCCAAGGTATTTTATCCTTCTTATCCTGCCATCTCCACTGTTGTACTTGCCATCAATGACAAGTATACGCTACTTGGTAAATGTTTTCCAACAAAAGGAGTGTAAGTCCTTGTAAGGTCTGGTAACTTCAAGTCCCAGTTTTTCCATCACTTCTTTAGGCATCAGATTATGGAAAGCACCTGAATCTAGCATAGCATTATGAAAATCAGGTTGTGTATATTAAGGCTGGTGTAAAAAGGAGCGACAACACAATTGTCAGTCTGATCATCCACTTCAAGTCTGAATAGGAGTTCAGGTTGATCATCTGTAAGGTTCACAGTATCTAAATGATTTTTTGTTCCAACAGTTAAGGCCTTCGTACCTATATCAGGTTCAATGGTCAGCGCTTTAATCACTTGTGAACGGTAAGAATCTTTTCTCAACAACTCGGAAAGGGGAATGGGAATTTTTACTTTGGCTAATTCCCCTTCGAGGCTGAAAGGTGTAGGTGCTCTGCTTTGGCTCAACAATTCTGATTTGTCCACCACGATCTTCTGGCCAGAAGTATTTGGTGGGTTAATTGATGAAACCTCAGACTGCGATGATCTTTTCAGAATGGTAAGGTTTCTTTTTGCTGGAACTTCAGCATTACCCTTCTCAAGGCTCTTCTCGGCAGAAGGCTCAGGGGATTTTTGGGTTTCGACTGTCTTCTTTGTTTCAATCACCTTTTTTGGAGAACTTCCATCTATATTTTTGCTTCGCAGATTGTACTGTCGGTGTACCTCCAAAATAGCATTTTCAAATGCCTGTTGTTCGGTGTCTTCAGCTTCTTCACTTACCTTTGTTTGATTGAGAAGAAAAAGTTCTCTCTCTTCCTGGGTAAGGAAAATAGCTTCGTTATCGTGAATGCCCATGAGGTTTATGTGAGTATCCTCCAGTTCTTCAATTACTTCCTCTCCTTCATCAGCATAATTTTCTTGTAGGGGAGGTTTGATCTATTAATTAGGACCTCTTTGTTCCATTTGATCCCTAGGATCTCTTTGCCTGATTTGAGGAGGGTTTCTTCTGAAGTTAGGATTTTAAATTTGAGGATCTAGTGGGTTTTCTCTAGGAGGATTTATTTCGGATACAGTAAGTCTCTCCATCATTCTTTCCATTTCTCTGGCCAAGGAATCCAATTTGGAATCAGAGGTTGATGTGGAAGGTTCCTCTTTGATTGTGACTCTCCTCTCTATCCTTTGTCGTGCCCGTTTTGCCAACAAGTTGGCCTCCACACTTATTTCACTTTTCTACATATCCTCCAGGGTGGTGGCGTTTCTTTCCCTTAATTGATACAACATATCAGTTTCAAAACCATCAGGGAATTTTATCAATGCCAAACCTTGTGGAGGTTTAATATCAGTTGGAATTGCATTGTACAGGTTATTGAAATGGGTGCAGTAATATTGTACTGTCTCACCTTGATTTATTCTGATGTTTTCGTATTCTGACAATATTTAGAGAGGGTTTTTCTTTACCTCCCATCTGTCTAGAAAACTTCTTTGGAATGCGGTAAAGTCAAGCACTGAGACAGAATGTAAACCTTTATACCATTTCTTAACATCACCCATCAAACTCTGGGCAAACAATCTCATTTGAATGCTAGCCTCGTCTACTTCCTGCAGATCAAAATAATCATTCATTTTATCAACGTGTTGTTGTTCCCTCAAGGGTCCTGTTCCATTGAATTGTGGAAGTCTCGTTTGATAGTACTGGGGAATAGCATGAAGGGGTGCGACCAACACCAAGGGAGCATATATGGCTGCCATGATAGGCAGAGGGGGCGGGATAGTAACCTGGATGATAGATGGAGTGGTGACAGAAGACAAGGATGAGGAGGGGCTAGCTGGCACATAGTGAGTGGTTTGAGGTTTAGTAGTGGGAGATAGAACTTCAGGAGTCCGGGGTTGCAATACGGTTGGGTCCAGAATGATTTCAGTTACAAAGCTATCAGATTTCATTCTAAATAGGCTTTGTTCGAAAAGGACATTAAAGTCAAGATCCTAAAGGGCAACAATATCCTATGGAAGGGAAGGGGACTTATGAAGGGGATTATGACTTACTGAACCTTCAGTAATGGTCTTTTTCCTGAGTAACTATTCTGGATTATCTATTGCTATCGTAGGTTCTGGGTCTGGGTGAGATCGAGTATAAGCTCTTTTGGGAGCCATATTTCTTTTTTATTTATATATATATTATTTTTAGTTTTACGAGTCTGAAAATAATATGTGCAAGTTTTCAACAACCTCTAAGCATTACTTCTTTCTCAGATTTCCAATATTTCAGAAGTAAACTTTTCTTCTAGGGAAAAGAAGATGTGAGGTTAAAAATTTGTTCAGTTCTATTTCCCAAGTGCAGTCGCCACTATGTTAATGCCCTGTAAATTTCCTAGAGGTTGTTGGGAAAGAAGAAATCTACGGGAGGTAAATTTATCCAACCACTTTGAAGCTGGGATCTATCCCTACCAACTTCAGAGAGGGATCTCTCTATATGATTTAGATATGTTTCAAATTAAAATATTAGGCTAGGTAAATAAAATATGTTGGTTTTGTTGTTGTAGTGTTTTTCGGGTTGGCTGAGATAGTTTACACATCCATTGGGCTATGGGGTTTGTACCATGAAAATAAAAATCTAAACCAGAAAACAAAGGAACCTTTCACAGGGTGAGATAATGTAATCGCTGGATTCTTTTAGCAGCGTAAATAAGGAAATAGTAGAAAAGGTGAGAATGTCAATTACAACAAAGAAGCAGTTAAGAATATCTTTATCATAAAATCAGAAGATGAAACACTAAAATATTTCAAGGTGAGAAACAGGGTATACAAAGATAAATCCTACAACACTCATTACTTTCAAAGATTAGATTTAGCAAACAGTGTGATAACTAAGTGAGAATAACATTAAACTTAGAAAGAAAAACATCATCAGTGAATACATGCAAGAATCCTGTAAAAATGCCTCTTTGTATTAATGGAAGATCTCTTGAAAAATATTACAGTCTAATAGCTCATAGGGCGTAAAGATCAATCCTCAATACTTCGAAAAGTGAAGTATTTATAACCCAAAATTACAAACGATCCTGTCATTAAAGATCACGACGTGGTAAATCTATTTTTAGCCTAACTAACCTAACAAATTACAAGAATCTAGGAAACTATTTGATGATGTGTCGCAACTGCATGTTATTTTCTGGGTGAACCATTGGTGAGGCCTCTGCACGACCTCGTCTGACTGGACAACTAACTGGGCTGGGAGAGCTCATAGATTACTCGATTAGGTCACAAATCTCTTCCCATTGAAGATGACTGGGAATGCTGACTTTGAGTAACCTTCGGTAGACTTCATTCATTTTTGTGTACTTGGAAAAAGTAGGCTTGGTGATGAAGATGTATCGAATCTCATGTTGTATGTTGATGTCCAACTGAAGTGCATCTAGGAATGCCTTTCCAGTGATGCTTCTTTGAATTCTTGAAAACTCCGAACTATCCTTAGCCCCATTGGCTAATCTCTTTTTGTAGTCTGGGAGTGTCATCATTTTGTTATTTATCACCTTCAAACCAGGAAGACCTTTCTTTTGTAGAGCCTCAATCTTGCTGAAAAACTTTTTTACCCCTAGGTCCATGGCCTAAACCTTTTCTTCTATCTATATCATCAATCCTCTCTTGGTCAAGACTCTTTTGACCTCAAGGATGGTCTCTATTCTATCCTCAATTCTCAGCTCTTCTAGCTCCTCTCTAGTTTTAGAATTTAAGAATTTGATGATTTCATTAGCCTATGTGGGCATCTCTCCCAGTTCTGATCTGATCTTCTTGATGGCTTGTTTACTTCGGCCAATGTTTTACCTACCACTATTTTCTTCCGAAGTTGTTGTAACTCTTGTTTGAGTTGGTCCGACACCTATTTTTCCTTGGAGAAACTGGTTTGATAAGAATATTTAAGTTTCTGAAGGTTCTCAATCTCTATTTTTAGCCTGCTAATATATGTCTTCTGTAGGTTCATCTCTTCCATAGATTTGGCCAATTCAACCATCTTTTCCAGATACGTAAGTGGATTCACCGATGGGACTTCTGCTAGTGATGTTGTGCACACTCTT
Source organism: Picea engelmannii (assembly GCA_009831015.1). Lineage (NCBI taxonomy): Eukaryota > Viridiplantae > Streptophyta > Pinopsida > Pinales > Pinaceae > Picea > Picea engelmannii. Next base: position 257,798 of record ML777610.1, read on the forward strand.
GAGAGTGGGACTGCACTCAATGGAATGACTTCCATCGGTTTCAACTGTTCTTTCTCTTTTACTAGCTTCTCCATCTCAACTTCCATTTCCTTTAGTTGTGCATTCTACTCCATGATTAACTTAATCATCTCATCTTTTTCTCCTTCTGTCTCTGCTATTTCCTTTGCCTGTGAGTCTATTGTTGGTGGCAGCTTCAATTGTTTTCTCAAAGACACTATGTATTTATTTTTCTTCTTGGTCATCTCCTTGACTGCTTTCACATTCGAGGGATCGTACCCGATCTTGAGGACCAGTTCCTCCAATGTCTTGATCCTGTTGTCCTTGGCAAAAGATGATATCTTCTCCAACTTCATCTACGTCTAGACATTGTTCAGAGACACTTGTAACCTGGAGGCAGTAGTGGAAGCATGTACCAATGTGGAGAAAACCATTTCTCCAGTTTGCCTGTGCAGATCCATTTGATCGGCAGGATGCACGTCTTTGGTCTGTAATTTAAAGGTTTCCCTTTTATAGTCAGCGATTACCTTTGGGTCTGGCACCTGTGCTTGGAGAAATTCCATGTGCATTCTGCCCTTCTTCGCGTCGAACGTCGATAGCAACCTGTGTTGTGCAGTCGACGTCTGCTTCCAGAATTGGGCATATGTGTTGTTGGTTAGAGTTTGATTCTTTTTCTTGATCAAGTCATATTTCTCAAAGATTCTCAACTTTGGTCCTGTCTTGCCTGGTTTTTTGATTGGTGGAGTATCTATAGTCTTATTTGGTAACACAGTGGTTATAATCTGCTTTTTTCTTGTGTTGAGGAGCGACCGATCAACCCCTTTCACTATAGTGGATGGAATTTCCTTTTCTCTAGCCGGGTCAGGAGCTGGACTGGTTTTTGGCCTCTTGGTATGTAGTCAAAATTCTTCTAATGACACTTCAGTGAGAAGAGGTGATAGATCCTGCCTAGGCCTTTTTTCCTTCGGAGCCTGTGGTGTGGTTGTCTCTGATATAGTGACCAGGGGGTCCTGTTGTTCTGTTTCAACCAAAGTCTTTGGTTCCCATCCTGTCTGGTTTGAAAATTTCTCTACCTCATGCCTTGATTCATGGACATATGGGATATTCTTTTTTTTTACCCTCATCTCTATAATTATCCTACATGGATCGTAGTGCCATGTGAAACTCATGAAGAATTTCATTTCCTTCAGCTACTTCCTTCCCAGCACCTTGATTGTTGCAGATGAAATACCCAATCTACCCTTTGATTCTGAGCTATTGCTTTTTCTTTAAATACACAAAGTGAATATCATCCGAGTTTATCATCAGCCTTATGTATTCCAAAGAAAAAACTCTGACAGGTAAGTATTTGGGCAGTTTATATGGGGCCAAATCGCACCCATAGACTTTGATCTCAGTGTGATTTTGGTATAGGTACCAATCACCAGTCTTTGTATGATCTGAGAGATGTAGGATCCTATGAACTTCATCATTAATCCTGGGTTTGGTTATGCCGCTGAGCATACTCACCACTGGGTGGTAGAATTGATCGATGAACTGCTTGAAACTGAATTCCATGGAGTTATGCCTGAGTAGGGAATTCCATGTGGTTACTGCCTGAGGTCTGCCATCTTCGTCCATCTTCTGCATAGAAAAAGAAAATTTGTCCGCTTGGAAGAAAACCAATAGGTATGCCAGTATTGAAGAATACTGAAACATGCCTTCTATGGTGAAATCGACAAATTTCTCATGAATGTTGTTTGCCAGGAATGTGCTGAAGTCAAACTATGTAGTGGGCTTCTCATCAATAGAGAAAATAGAAAAAAATCCCAGGATGGGTTCATCCACCCACTGATCTGAATAATAACCTAACAAGGCACATAGGGACGTGATAACCTAGTTTCCTTTCGTTGAGAACATGGAGGAAGGATAAGGGGGATTTGTAGCGGGGAGCTAAGCGGACTGTGGAAGAAAAAGATCGAATATTTGAGCTATTTGAGGAAAAGTCATCTTCTGGTATAACTCTGTAAGGATTTCAAGGTTAAAAGTTGATGCGGAGTCGGCTCGGGATATTTGCATCATTTAGTCGATGGTTTCTGGCGTGATGAGGAAAAGAACTTCCCTGGAGGAGGATACGATGTATCTTTGCTCAGGAATATAGTGGGCTTGGCACTTGAGGGCGAACTCTAGGAAATGGTGAATCTGGGGGAAGAGATACAGGGGTAGGTTGGACTCCCAAAGTCTAATTTCATCACTTTGGTCCAGGAAAAATTCTTTAAGCCATGATTGAAGGTATGCGAAGTCAAAATTGCACTTAGTGTCGATGATTAAGTAGTCTTTTCGGCTAGTGGAATCCTGTCGGGATCGACAGGAGGCAGGAGAAACGGATTCTCCTCTCCTTCTGTTCATTTTTATTTTGGCACCATTACTGTAACAATACCTACAAATAAAACAATGTTAGCAGGGACGAATGTAGATGGGGGCGACTGACTGTAATGGAGAAGAAAACGGGGTAAATTCTTTGGTGCGATGAGTGGGTAAATGGTGAAGGAATGAAGAGTGAGGGTAATTTTGAGTAAACGGGTATCCGTTGGGTGTGGGGGATAGGTCAACTGGTTAACGGATAAGTTATCCAGTAATAAATGGAGAATGGGTCATTTAGAATGTGAGATGGCAGGTGGCAACGACTGAGGGAAACGGATGGGTGATGTGGCGATTATCGATTGGGAGAGAAAATCATGGTGAGGGGACTTGCCACGAATGAATGAGGGAGAAGGACTGATAGATTTATGGGATGTGACTCTTTTGGAAAAGTGGATGATGATGTCGCAAGGTGATGAGGTATGTTAGACAGTAGGAGGTGGTGGGACTCAAGACCAATAGATTTATGCCACGTATTGATAGGGGGCCCGCCAGAGTAAGATTCCATTCCAGACCCCCCTCCCACCGTTAAAGGTATATCAGTTGGGGGGGTCCAAAAAATACCTTGGGACATCAATCTACACACTTTCCTTTGGACCATAGATCTGTGCGTGCTCTTTAACACACATTCTGGACCC
>ML777610.1:271564-286629 GCA_009831015.1 Picea engelmannii
CCCTTCAAGGATGAGGTATTATGTGATGTTTCCCCACTGGATGTCTGTGATGTTCTCTTGGGCCAGCCATATATGTGGAAACACCATGCTATCTATGAGTCTCGACCCTGTAGTGTCATTATTACTCTAGGGGGTCATCTCTATAGGATACCAGAGGTAGTTCCAACTACGGCCCCACCTAAACAGTGCTGCAAGGTAGTATCTCATACTAGAAATTTCATCTTCTCCACAATCTGTTTAAAGGGTGAACAAAAGGATACTGCAACCACCACAGCTTCGGCCAAAGCAGCTTCTATCCAACAGAAGCAGGTCGACAAGGTTGCAGCAAAGCATGAAGATTCCTTCCACACACAGTCATATAAAATACCCAGACTGGTCAAAAAGGTCCAAACCTTCCAGCCACAGGTTCGTGACAGATTTCCACAAAGTAAGCAGTGTGACTTCTCCAGCAAGACAAGCAGCTCACCAAGATGCAGATTCAACAAATGCTTTTCCCTCTCCCCTGGGAACTCAACGCAATGGAGACCATTGCTTCCTAAGGAGGGATTATTGATCCAAGTGGATATCGGTGGCCACCCACCTTTTCCAAATGGCTCAAAACACTTTTCTGGCCATTTTGGCAATTTACTCTTTTTCGCAGGTTTTAACTTTTGGGGCCATTTTGAGGGCCTAAATGAAGTTTTGTCGAGATCAAGGTTCTCAATGATAGATGAAGGAATGATTGAGCCCCCAAAATGAATCTCCTCGATGATACCTTTCCAACGAGCTATCACACGCCTAAAACGGAGATCGTATGCAAAAGTTACGACCCCGGGAAGTTGATGCACCAACTTACCCAAACGGGGCCCACATGACTTTTGGCACTTCATCTCCTAGGGTTAGGTTTTTGGATGTCTAGGAATTTTGGCATTCCCGTCTATTGTAAAATGGCCTTCCAAGCCTCATTGTAATCATCTGATTGCGAATGTGAGTAGCCGTCACATCTCTTCTCAGAGATAAGATGCCACCATTCTAGCGAGTCTTTCACTCTGTATTTTTACAGTCTCTGTACATTTCTTTGATTAATATAAATTGTGTATTACTATATATCTGTGTTTATGGTTGCATCTCTGATACATTTCTGTTATATTATTGAATATCTGCAATATCTTTGTGCATTTCTTTATTATATCTCCGCTCTCATTTCGTGCCGAAAATAATCCAGATCACCCTTGTACCCTGATTTCGTGAAACATGAAATGCCCAAATAAGCGTAGTCATCGATCCAAGAGAGATCTGAGCCATAGATCTCAGGTCAGCGGGATTTCAACATTTCAGCAACTAGGGATTCTAAGGAGCAGGGATACCCCTTGTACCCTGATTTCGCAAACCACGAAACCTGAAGGAATAGGCACTGGAACCTGAGCCTAGCTGGAGGTCATGAATCTTGGTCGTGTGTTGTGGGAGCTCACACTTGATGCTTGAAAAATTCAACTGATCATTTGTGGGGGACCTGTGTGTTCGTTCGAAGAGTTCCAGATTGGAACCAGAAGAGCCACTTCGGCTCCTGAACCAGAAGATCCTGACCGGGAGGTCACACAGCCTTGAGGAGAGATAGGGGGTCTGCATCAACCATGCATTGATATACCATATATCCCTCAAGCATTGAACCCTCTGGACATTCTGTTTGTCTAACAAAAGCCTTTAATGACTTCAACTGCCTCTGCACCATTCACATTGACCTTGTGTGTAATGGTCCACATAATTCAATCTCCTCAACTTGGTGTTTGAGGTAGTGTTATTGCACATTGAGAAATTATGGAGGTAGATATTGTTGCATTTGACACATTAATCGAGGAATTTCTCTCTTCCAATACCTTATATCTTCTTTAGGGATTTCTTTTGATGATAGCCACCTACAAATGTCGATGCAATAAAACAATATCAAGGAATACATAAATTTGTAGATAAAACATAATATGTCAATAAGTTCCGCTACAAATGACATAAGAAGTACATTTTCCTTATAAAACATTACTTACCTCATGTATTTTCCAAGTACATAAATAATTTGTTTTATGTTGTTGTCAAAGTCGTCTGGGAGAGATAAAGGTAGAACATACTATAACAAAAAAATATATATATATTATTTGTTTCCGAAAAATGCGTACCAATAAGGAAATATATTATAACCTACTAATTACCTTAATGAATTTATGCCAGTCATGTGTTTTAACCCCACCAAAATCACCTTTTTTCGTTAAAATATTTTGTATGTTCAACGAAAACCCGTCAGAAACCTAATTTTTTGAATGACCTCTTTTACAATGTCTCTTTGTTGCTCCGTCAATAACCAAGGAAGACTATTATTATGTTCGTGACCATTTCCATTAGAATTAATAATAACACTTTGCAATGCATGATTATCTTCCCAAATGTCACAACAAATCTTTCCAATTCTCTCTTTATCAATCTTCCATCTAATATTCATCATAACAATTCTATTATGTTCTTCCTGATATGCATTGTATCAAATATATGAACTATTTGTATGTTCTCGTAGTATGGCAATCTACTGAATTGTGTCGGGTAAATTTCCATTCCTCGTGGAAGCCCATTCGTGCCTTAACGACATTCATGAAACATCAACAAATTGAAATTAATAGTAATTAATCAAACAAAATGAAATTAATACTAATGAAATTAACCAAAGATTTATATAATATGTCATACATAAGTAATTTGCATACCTTGATGATTTCTAATATATTCCAACTTCCATAGGTGAGGTGTCATTCTTCGTAGGTTTTTTCCATTCTATTCTTTACCATTGAATTTTTATTTCTTTGTAGTTCGATAACTATGGTTCTTAGGCAGAAAGTGCCTATACTCATCAAACACTTCCTTTCCTAAACTCCTTGAACGACGAGATTTTATCCTGGGACAACAAACTGGTCATGCAAATTTACCCTTTGTTTGAAGACCTACAAGATATATGAATTAATGTAGCGAATTAGAGTTACAATTTAAAATAATGCATGATATTTTCAATATATACATAAAATATTAAATCACAAAAGAAAATAACAATATACCACAAAAATTCTTTAACCCGGGGGCATCATGAATTGTCCATGATAGTATTCCATGGAATTGAAATCTTTTTTTCTCTATTGGTCTAGAGATGTCGTACATAGTGACGCCAGCCCATAACTTGAACAACTCATAAATAATAGGCTCAATATATACATTCATATCTTTAACCTACTACTTACCTAATTGGTTCAACATACTGCATGATTAATTATACTTATCTAGATGTTGTTATATATAAAAGAAATAATTACCATGCAAGAAAAAAAAAATGAAATATTTTGTCATAGTTTAAAGGAAATAAAAGATAATTAAATACCTGAAACAATCATTGCCAACATTGTGTGCTCTCTCTTGATCGACATCCAAGGAGGAAGGCTATTGTTTAGAACAAAAACAGGCCACACTGTGTACGTAGAACAAAGCTCTCCAAATGGATTGATACCATCATCTCCCAACGAAAGTCTAACATTACGAGGTTCTTCATTAAAAATTGGCCACTTTTCTTTGATGTACTTCAATGCAGAAACATTTGCACGCATTCGAAGAACATTGTCTCAAATTTTGTTCTTTGCATGGAAATCCATAAACTGTGCTATACTTTGGCACTTGAACAACCGCTGGAAATGTGGAATTATCAAAATATAATGAAGAACTTTGCGAGGCACCTTATTTGACACTTTATCGGTTCAATATCTACTTATTTGACATTGTGGGAATTCATTTTCTAATGCATATTTTCCATAGTATATGATATGACCATTAGGACATGCATCAATAGCCTGATATGAATTTCATAATCACAGATATTTCTTGATATGTGCATGGAAAAATATTTGACGTCGGTAATAGAAATTCACCTAACAATCTACAAAATTCAAAACAATGAGTCAATGTAAGAAATATTAATCATCAATATCGCATCCATTAGTGATATTGGAACATTTCTCTTAATGATTTTCAAGCATTGATAACATTTTAAAGAAATCCAAGCAATTTTTTTCTTTTATTAAGGTTTAATAGACCAATTTTTGTCTCAATGGAGGTTAACCATCATGATCATGATAAATTAAATTAAATTAAATGGATGATTATTTTTTTATATTAAATTAAATTTCTCCTCACATTCTTCTTCATAAAACAAAACCCTCTCAATCAGTTCATTTCGGTGAATATTTTATATGTCAATGATAAGAAGATGTATATAGAAATTTGTTATTTTGCACCTACTAATTCTACCTTTTATACAAAAAACAATCTAGATAAAAATTGTCCCTATAAAATCTTATAAAAATATATTTACATTATGAGAAATGAAGGTATAATGATACTAATAGGAGACGTTAATGCTAGAACTACAACTAATCAAGATATTATCTTGAGAAACGATTCCAATCCTAATATTTTTTGGCTAGACGAGGACCTTGTTTTAATTAATAAATAAAAGAGAAATTTGGAAGACTTGACCAAGAATTTATATGGTAATGAGCTAATCAAGATTTTCATTTCTCAAGATCTAATCATTTGTAATAGTTTAATGAGGTGGAAAAATATAACCATATGAATTGTATCCATGGGCTAGGTAGTATTGTTGTGGACTATGTGATATCATATATCCTTGTTTACAACCAAATAGTAATTTTTTACCTTTTAACCCTAACTCTAAACTTTACCATGCAAAAAAAACTCCTTGAAGATAAGTTTGGTAACCAAAGGCATATACTTTTTAACAAAAATAAACTTAATCACTTTTTAAAGTACTTAAACAATGATTTAAATATTCTATCATATAAAAACAATATTCAAGACATATATCATAATTTTACAACAATCCTCTCTACCTCCATAAAAAAATTATCTATTGAAGTGTTGTGTAAAAAGAATAATATAATTCTCAACCCTTGGTATGATAAAGAGCGTAAACTTGCTGGAAAATCCATTAGGGATGTATGTAATGAGTCTTTTAAATATGATAATATTAATAGATACAAATCCATGATTAAAAGAAAAAAAGTTGCACTACATAAATAGAAAGCAAGAGAATGTCCTGCACCTTTCTAAGCTAGATCAAAATTCTACCACCACCTATGCACACTATCTAGCTCAACCCTTCCTCCTGCTTTTGGAATAATATGACTAAGCACATAATTGATGTTCATGGTTCCTTCCCAGGATTTGGACCTATAGAGAAGGTTGTTGTAAACTTTGATTCGTTAATTCTCCCCACTCCACTTTTTTTCTATAGTTTGTTGTTTCATTGACATTAGGAAATATTTTGACATTGTCCCTAGGACCAACCATTGGAATAGGTTAGAAGAGCTAAAGGTTCCATTCAGTCTAAGAGATATTGTGGTAAGGTTGTATGAGAATGTTATTTCCAAGTTAAGGAGCACTGATGGTTGGTTATGATAAATTAACTGCAATATAGGACACAAGCAAGGCTTTACCCTATTCCCTACCCCTTTTTTCATTTACATTGACAAATTAGAATATTTTTTGGAAGCCGCATGTTGTTTTGGACCAATTATTTCTAATGTAGTAATCAACCTCATTCTCTATGATGATGATATTGTTAGTATGAAAGTATCATTGTGATTTAGTAAACAACTTAGAATCCCAAAGGACTTCTTCTCTAGTACATGCATGACTATGAACACTGACAAAACGAAGGTTATGATCATTAAATGCAACAAGATTACCTACGATAATTTTGTATATGAAAATAATATCTTCGACGAAGTGTATTCATATAGGTATCTTGGAATTGATATTCATAAAAAGCTCATTCAAAGAGGAATGACTATTCTAGAGTACCAATCACTAAGGTAAAACCAGATTATTGAAAAAGGTGGATAGCAACTTCTTACCCTCTAATACTTTGAAATGTTAAAAGAGCACATGAACAAGGCCAATACCATAACAAAGAGGTGAACCTTCTACAAAAATGCATCGATTGTATATGAAAAGGTGTAAATGCATAATTTGTACATGAAAGGTTGTAACCGAGCTAACTAACCACGATTTTTAATTTACAATTCTAATACATTTAAACATGTTTTATTTTCCAAGAGGTATTTTTGAGTTAAAGGTTCATTTCATTAAGATTTATTTTTTTTTCACTGTTCTTGGTAATGGTTAGGGTTACAAGTTTAAAAGATTAGACCATTAATTCGACCAAAAAAGTTCAAATTGTTTACATTTATTATCTTTAATATATATTCAAAGAAAAGTTGTTTTCAATTTCTTCAATTTTTTCCAACATTCCAAAGGTTATAAAACATAATTTCAATCTATTCCATCATTCCAAAGGTTATAAAATAAAAATTCTCGGACATATAAGAAACTATTTGTTCATCCAAGTGAGACCGTCGGGGTCACAGCGCTCCTAAAATCAGGCATCCAAAAAAGGGGGTGTTTAGTTAAATGTTTGTGTTTGTGAAAAAGAAGTCGGCACTAACAAAGAATGGGGACAAAAATCAACCTATTGTAATAATATTTTTCAAAATCAAGCCATAGATCTAGTCCCTCTACTACATATTTCCTTGCCTACAGTGTAATTGTACCAGAACTAGAGCCACATATCATAATAAAATATATTGTAAAAGGATGCCACCTCAAAAGTCAAAGAAAAATCATGCCAACTATCATTTCATCGTGCCAACCGTCGATGAAATAAGAAATGGTGAGAAAGTGGGTGATCGATTCGCTTATCGGAGACTCAAAGAGGGCCTCTGACTTACCACCTTATTCATTTGGCTTACACCTAATGGTTTTTGAGTTTGATTTTAAGAGCCCATCAATTATGCAGGAAGAGACACACATCTGGACGCGTTCTGAGTTCATATGTCTATCATTCAAAGGAATTAATGCATTAGATAAAATGTGGTACATTGTGTGGGAGAGTGAGGTGAATAGACAGTGGGTTCGAGTCTGTTTGTGCCTCTCTGATAAATTTGTCTCTAGGGAAGAGCATATGGCTTCCCATCTTCTATTTTGTAATTCTTTATTAGCTATAATTTAAAAGTGTATTCTAATTTATTATCATTCAGATTATGTCATCATCTCTTTTTTTAGTTTCTCCTTTTTTCCTCTCATCTAGACTGACACATACCTATAGTCCCCCATGAAAGACCATTCTTATTCAGAGGAAAAACACACAATCCTTGCATTATATTACGATCTACGTAAAAGCAATCTTTCCAACTATTCATATTCTAAGCAATCTGTCAACTCTCAGTACATTAATATTCTATTATTTTCTCACATATCATCCTCAACTTCACATATTATCTATCAAATTCACCTAATTAACTGACACAGACCCCCTTCCCTCAGGCCAAGATCCGCGCAAGATCTTCACTAAAACCACTCCAAGGGTTAATCAAACCCTTTGTTTAAGCTACAAAGGACTTCAGATTTCGGGAGTTTGAGCAAACAACCAACAATCGTTCCTCTTCCCTTATGATTCCCCAAACTCCAAAATGTCGGCATGCTGAAATGGGCTCAACATCTGATGGAATGCAAGGTCGATGGCCTTTCAGGATTTTCACCCAAGATTGACCCCTCCTTTGACTTCCACCGCACATATCTTCTGACTGATACTTGGGACCCACCTTTCGGCATTTCTCTCTTCGCAATTTCGTGAACTGGCAGTTTGAAACTAATGATTCCAAAGTCACTGCCTCCTCTACTTCCCAAACCCTGGAAAGACAAAATGCTAAAATTCCACTCCAAAGACACACCGCATTTTGCGACTTCAATATTTTCAATGCAAAGGGCCCCGACTCCTTGTCATTGGAATTGTCGAAATGCCGAATCCGGAAATGCCGAAATGCCGAAATTTTACACCTGAAAATCCCTTTCGCAATTCGAGACTTAGAGTGACCAAGGATTTTGGTTTTCACTCCAAACTTACGAATCTCGAATCCTCGAAATGATATGTCGGCTCAAACTGACCACAATCAACAGTTCATGTTGACTCTTGATGTTAAGGTGGTAGATTCATCCAACTCCTAACCACCTTATAGCTCCTCTGGATCCTATAGTCCTCGTAGTTTTGCAAGTTCTCCCTGGAGGATTCTGACCACCAGATGCACTCCTCAATGACTTCTACCCAAATGAATCAGCGTTCTCCCTCTTGAAATTGACTTCTATGAGACGATTTCGATCTTTGTCTTGCTTTGAGCACTTCAAAGGTGTTATCCTTCCTGAGCTTTCACTTGTAAACTCAAGATTCCCAAAAGGATCCCTTCTTGCACTCCTTGCGGAAAATATTCAAATAACCTCTGGTTATTTGAGTTTTCGACCCTGTGCACTCTTTACAATAGTGGTCCTCTCAATTTTCTTTCTGGATTTATAAAATCCAAGGCTTCAATTGGCCTGTGCACACCTTGCATGGCTCTGTGCTTCAGCTGCACTTCAGCTGGTATGAGAACAACAGTATCTCTCCTGAGATTTCTGAGATAAAACTCAGACCCTCGTCAACGCACACCTTGCAGACATTCACTGCACTCCTTGCATAAATTCTTAGGAAGAGAAGCAATTGAAACTCATTCTTCTCCTCTCTCAGACTTCATACATTCAACATGACATCATACACACAACAAAACATTGAAACAAATGCATAACATAGAAACAAATCAATTGTAAACATACCATTCAACAAATGTAAACAGTAAGCATCATAACACCATGAAAGTTGAGTCAAAGCTTCATATATTAACTCAAGTGCTCCTATACATGGATTCTTCTCTACAACTCTCTGCTACATCTCTATAGCTTATGAATTCGGAATGATCATAAAGTTACAATGATACAAGGGTGAGGGTGTCTATATCCATTTTCCCTCTTATGCTTCTAAACTGTCTAATCTATTAAATCAAATCTACCTACTTTCATTAAATAGACTTGAATGCCTATTACATACGACAGATGAAAATAATTTCTCCAGATATGTTCATATCTCCAATACATAAATGTAACTACGCTTCTCGTAGCTATTACATTAATGCTTCAGATTTCAAATTTCAAAACGTTTTCATAAAAATGTTTCATTTTTGCATCCGCGTGTTCAGTTGTTCCTTTGACTAGGTGCATTCTTTGGCTTTCTACAATGCTCATGCATCATACTCCCTCGCTTGAAAATTTTCATGAACTCATGTTCATGAGATCTTGCACAGTTTTTCCATGCCTATGAATTGTTGCTTCATTCTTCCAACTGGCATCTTCAACTAGATGTCCCTTCCACTTGACCAAGTATTCAAAATACTCCTTTCTTCTGGTCTTGCTGCTAATCCTCTTGTCAATTATGCCTTTCATCTGTGGATTTTCAGCTACAACCATTTCTTTTGTCCATTGAGCCTCTTTTTGTTCCTCCTCTTCTCCTGCTTCTTAAGCTCTATAAGGGTACAAATCCACAACATTGAATATCGGTGAGATTCTATCCCCATCGGGTAATTCAATCTCATATGTGTTTGCCCCAAATTTCTTTATGACCTTGCATGGTACAATCTTTTTCATCTTCAACTTATTATACGTTCCCCTTGGGAACCTCTCCATCCTCAAATGTGCAAGAATCAGATCACCAACTTAAAATTGAAGTTCTCGCTTATGTTGATCTACTCTTGTATTCTTGACTTGAATTCTGCAATCGCTCTTTGATTTGGCTGTGAAGCTCCTTCATTCCTTCTGCAAATTCCTCTGTACTAACACTTCTGAATTCATTTTGTTCTGAATCTTTCAATTCATAAACTCCCCTTGGCTACACTTCATATACAATCTGGAATGGACTTTGCCCTGTGCTTCTATTGAGTGAATCATTGTAAGTGAATTCCACCTGTGGCAAAATGTGATCCCATTGACTGTGGTGTTCAGTCACTAAGCTTCTTAAAAAATCTCCCAAGCTCTTGTTTACGACCTCTATCTGTCCATCTGTCTGAGGATGATACGCTGAGCTAAAAGACAAACTTGTCCCCTGCTTCTTCCATAAGGTCCTCCAGAAATGTCCTACGAACTTGGTATCTCGATCAGAAATGATACTCCTTGGCAAGCCATGAAGTCTGACGACTTCCTTGAAAAACAGGTTCGCAATATGAGTTGCGTCATTGGTTTTCTAACATGGTATGAAATGTGCCATTTTTTAAAATCTGTCGACTACCAAAAAGATTGAATCATATCCTCTATGTGTTCTTGGCAGTCCCAATATGAAATCCATGCTCACTACGTCCCACAGCCTTTTAGGTATGGGTAATGGCTGGTATAACCCTGTGTTCTGCCATTTTCCTTTTGTGTGCTGACAAATTTAGCACCTGTCCACAGATTTCTTGACATCTGTCCTCATCCCTAGCCAAAAATATGAGCCATTCAACTTTGAGAACGTCTTGTCATGACCGAAATGTCTAGCCAATCCTCCACTGTGTTTTTCCGTCAACAAATTCTCCCTCATGGAGCATTTCAGAATACATAGTTGATTCCCCCTGAAGAATAATCCATCCTAGATCATGTATTTAGTCCATTAGCTTCTATCTCTGAGAATTGGATTCTCAGATGCCTCATATGCCTCCTTGAAGTCTGGATCATCCTTATACATTTCTTTGAGTCTATCAAAACCCAAAGTCTTGACTTTGAATTCTTGCATAAGCAACCATTTCCTACTCAAAGCATCAACAACTTTGTTAGCAGTTCCAGAAATATGCTTAATCACAAAAGTAAAATTATGCATGAATTCAACCCATTTAGCATTCTTTTGGTTCAACTTCTCCTGTCGAGTCACAAATTGTAAAGTGTGATTATCGTTGTACAAAACAAACTCCTTGGGAACCAAATAGTGTCTCCATTTATTCAATGCTTATGTGACGACATAGAATTACTTGTCATACGTGGAGTAATTAACCTTCGCTTCATTTAGTTTTTTGCTGAAGTACACGACCGACCTATCGTCTTGGCTCAAGATCGCTCCAATTGCAAATCCACTCACGTCACACCTAACCTGAAATGTCTTGCTAAAATCTGGAAAAACCAGAATTGGTTGCTCAGTGATCTTCTTCTTTAGCAGATTGAAACTCTTCTCTACTTCCTCTGTTCAGTGAAAAGATTTATGTCTCTTCTTCACCGTATCCATCATTGGTATGCTAATTCTACTGAAGTTTCGGATGAATTTCCTGTAGAATCTAGCCAAACCATGGAAGCTTCGTACTTCAAATACACTCTTTGGCGACGACCAATTCTTAATTGCCTCTATCTTTTCTGGATCCATTTTTAATTCATTTGCAGAGATAAAAAAACCCAAATAAATGATTTCGGTCCTCATAAATGATGATTTCTTCATATTAATAAACAATTTCTCTTGCTGTAATCTCCTCATTACTGCAACTAAATGCTTTAAGTGTTCTGCTTCTGTCTTTTTGAAAATCAATATATCGTCAAGATATACAATGACAAATTTCCCTATGAAATCCTTCAAGACTTCATTCATCAACCTCATGAAAGTACTGGGCGCATTTGTTAAGCCAAATGGCATGCAAATCCATTCATACATCCCCTCATTCGTATTGAATTTTGTCTTCCATTCATCATCTTCTCTCATTCGAATTTGATGATACTCGCTTTTCAAATCAATCTCTGAAAAAAATATTGCTCCGCTCAAGCAATCCATCAAGTCATCCATCATTGGCAATGGAAATCTATATATGATGGTAATCTTATTGATTTTCCTTGAGTCTGTACACATTCTCCGTCATCCATCTTTATTTGGATTGAGCACTGTCAGAACAATGCATGGACTCAAGCTCTCTCAAATCAATCCTTTGTCCATTAAGTCCTGGACCTGTCTCTTAACTTCTTCATTTTCCTACGGTGTCAACCTGTATGCGGATTTATTCGGTAAACTGGCTCCAGGTATAAGATCGATATGATGAATTATACTCCTGATAGGTGGCAACGAACAAGGTAGTTCGTCCACTACTATATCAACAAACTCTCCCAGCAACTCCTGGAATTCTTCTGGTAAATCATCTATCCTCGTACTGGTCAAAATAATTTTGAGCTTCCTGACCACAATAAATTGTGTGTCTTCCTTCTTCTTAACCTCATTAATAAGTTCCTTCCTACTCATGAGAAGTACAATGTTTTTCATCTCTATTTTCACCTCTTTATCCTTAATCGGCAACAACATGTGAGTCCTTGATCTAAAAATGAAGAAGACTTGAAATCTTGAAATTATTGCAAGTAAATGTTATGTGTTAAAAGCAAATGGATCAACTTTGCAACACGTAAATTAAAGGATTACTCATGAAAGATACACATAGACAACAACATAATCAATGAACATAAGCACATAAACACAACAATTGATAAAGGAGTTCACCCCTCTCTTGGGCTACATCTCCTGGTCCAGCTTCCAATGGATCATTATTATTAATTTCTCAAAGTACTCAAAAACATGCCTTACAATGCTCAAACTGACCAACCAACTGCTCCAATGGCTTCAGAGCATCCAAAAACCCCTAGCTAGGCTTTTTCGGCACCTCAATCGGTCTAAAAACGAAGAAGTTAGGCCTCCTGGAAGTCCCCCCTTCAAGCTTGTTGTCTCTGCATCTACAAAACGCACCCTTGTTCCATGAACCTGGCACACACGCAATTTAAAGAATGAAAATCTGGCACCAGGTGCAACAGTGCCAACGGTGCGAACTATAGGATGGTTATGGATGCGCCAGCCCCTAACCACCTAGCACCTAGGCACATTAGTCGTCCATACGTCCAACGCAAAGGGCTAAGTTCATAGGCAATAATACCATGACACATGGCAGGTCGTTTGAACCGTTCAAACCACAATTTGAAAACGCGCCAATTGTGTGATATATGGTCATATGTATATAACAAAAACACGGGCTATGTTTAAAACCCCACACGTGCAAACCATTGGGTGATATGGTATATAGCATGGTCATATACAAAACAAAATGATCGCGGGCCGGGGCTAAGACCTGGCCCGACCCCCCACCAACTGTCACATAATTTAAATTCAAATATATATGGACTTGTATACATATCAAGTCATAACCATTGGTCTGTTGGTCGGACGTTCTTTGTGAAGGCGCTATGTGGTGGGGAGGTCTGGGCGTCGAACCCCACAGACTCCAATATATTTTGACAAACAACCAATAGCTAATATCGGGGTGCCACGTGGTAGCGCATGATTGGGCCACGTGGCACCCAATCACTTGTCCAAACAATGCCACGTGTCGCCTCCTAATTCGACCAATTGTCAGCCAATAGATGATAGCCATGTCACCTCTGCCACATCAGCATACGGTCGTACGGCCCTGCCACGTCAGCCTGTATGGACTATACAGTCAGCGTCCTTTTTTTTTTTGCCTGTTTGACATTCCGAACAGATTGCGATATCTCTCGCTCCTGACATCCGTTTGAGACGAAACAAGTTGCATTGGGTTTACAACGATGAGTTCTATGCTCTCGTCCGGTTTGAGGCGATTCTGAGCACATTGAATTTTTGAGCAAAATTTGATCCCATGATCACACCTGCCCATTAGGAAGCTTTTGGACCTCCAAAAGACTATTTTCAGTCTATGTGAATATGAGGGTATAGTTCCCTCACCCTTCCAACCTCAATCCACTTGGATTTTCTTGGATTCATCCCTTTAAGACCAACTCAAAGATACTCCACATTTCCTTGTTTTGAAGTTCGCATTCTCCTGTCAAGGATGATGTCTTCATGCAGTTCTGTAAGATACTCTGGGGGAAAATCATAGATAGAAGGAATATGAACATGCTCTCCTTGATCATCAATCAACATAGGCTCATACAATTTCAAATTCTCAACATTAACGACTGTATACATATGCATATAAGGAGGCAAATCTAAACGAAAAGCATTGTTACCAATCTTGTCGATAATCTTGAAAGGACCATATCGAATTGGTTTCAACTTTTTACCTTCACCTTTAAGCCTCTCCTTGCTGATGTAAAGCCAAAATTCATCTCCAACCTAGAAACTGTGATCAACACGATGCTTGTCATGTCTTGTCTTATACTTGGCCTGACTCTTTTCCAACTGCTCTTGCACCACTTGATGTATCGACTGAATTTGTTCAATGAACTTTTCTGCCCTATCAATGTCATATTGACCATCGACAGCAATATCCTTCCCAAAGATAAAATCTAAAGGAGACTTGGGCAAATAGCCAAAACATGCTTCAAATGGCGATGTTTGAGTTGAAGAGTGCTTAGCTCGATTGTATGCATGCTGAATGTAGTGTAAATGCTCATCCCAAAGTTTAGGATGCTTGTTGTAATAAGCACGAAGAAGATGCACCACTGTACGATTTACCACCTCTGTCTGACCATCTGTTTGCGAATGAAAAGTTGTGCTCTTTCTAAGTTTGGTGTCCATGAGTACCCATAAACTCGACCAAAAACTTCCAACAAATCGAGAATCCCGATCAGAAATAATGGACTTAGGCAATCCAAAATGCACCCAAACATTTTGAAAGAACAATTGTGTTGTTTGTTCTGTTGTAACCTACTTAGTACAAGGCATCAAAATACACATTTTGCTAAATCGATCAACCACAACATAAAGATAATCATGATTTCGTCTCGACATAGGCAAACCACCTAAAAATCCATGGAAATACTTTCCCAAGGTCGAGAAGGAACTGGAAGTGAAGTATACAAACCCAACTTTCGATTGCTAGGTTTACTTGTGTCACACAACGAACATACTCGAACATATCTTGAAACACTTTCATTCATTTTAGGCCAGTAGTAGTATCTTTTCAAATTAGCCACTGTCTTGCCTACACCAAAATGACCAGCAATAAGAGAAGAATATGCTTCTCTTATAATGTTGATTCTTTCCCCCTGTGGAATACACAACTTGCCAATATGATACAAGAGATTATTATGCACATGATAATCCAATTCTTCAACATGGTTAGAGTGGCACAAAGTTTCATACACTTCTTTAAAGTCAG
>ML777610.1:287433-300562 GCA_009831015.1 Picea engelmannii
GCTGTGATCTTCGTTTCATCACCTGAATCCGAACCTAAATCATGTTGAACAGTTGCAGCAGTCTTTGACTTCCCTTTGTTGTTGTTGCCAAACTTTTTGGGTCTTCTTTCAGGATGAAGCTTCCAACAATGGTCTTCATCATGGCCATATTTTGAATAATGTTTACATGTGAATTTTTCTCCCTCTTTCTTAACAACAACATTCTTTCTGCCATTTCCCTTGAACTTCTTCTTTCCCTTGTCTCCATGGATGAAAGTCTTCTTATTACCCTCATGAGTGTCGTTCCTTCCTCTTGCTTCCAAATGAGTAGCCTGTACACAAACTTCATCTAGATTTGAAGGATTAAACATGAGTATAGTATGTCTCAAATAACTATGTAAAGCTCCAATATATTTGATCAAAGTTTCTTGAGAAGACAAATCTACTCCCAAAACCAAAGATCTTCTCCTAAACTCTTGAGTAAATCTTTTCACACTCTGTCCTTTAGCTTGTCTAAAATTTTGCCATTCCATAGTTGCCTTTTGCTTATATGCCAATGCATAAAATTGTTTTTTAATTGCAACAATGAAATCATTCCAAGAAATTAAAATTTTACCATGTTTTTTCATATTCTCCCGAGTCTTGGATTCCCACCAAATAAGTGCTAGACTATCCAATCTTAACGAAGCAAGCTGAATTTTGGTTTCATCATCTTGAATTTTTTGTATTCTACAATATACCGCAATTTGATGTATCCAATTATCTAACTTCTCAGCATTAACTTCTCCATTGTATATCGGCAATTCAAATTTTATATCAAGCTTTAATGAAGGAATTTGCGAAGGAGTTTTACATGCCCCTTTGGAGAATTCATAAGAGGTCTTGAACTGGTAGAAGAAGAAGAAGAAGAAGAAGAAGAAGAATATGGAGGAGAGGGTGGTGGAGAAGCACCATTCCCTCCATTTTCGTTTGGAGTTTTGTCACCACTGCTTCCCTTATGCCTTGAAGGGTTGGAGCCTTCACCTTGCGACAATATGTTCCTTTCCATCAATATCTTCATCATCTCTCTCATCTCCATGACAACCTTTCTGAGATCTTCATCTTCTACAGGAACATGTTCATGACTTTCTTCATGAGCCATACTTGGTGAATGCCTCCCTGAAACTTGCGGTGATGGTTTATGCTTCCTCCTTGTCGGATGAGAACTTGTCTCCACAAGTTGACCTTCTCCTTTTGTGAGTTTCAACCTTGTGAGCATCAGAAACAAAACACCTAAAAAACAATCAAGTCTTCAAAAACCAGTGCTCTAATATGAACTTGATCTAAAAATGAAGAAGACTTGAAATCTTGAAATTATTGCAAGTAAATGTTATGTGTTAAAAGAAAATGAATCAACTTTGCAACACATAAATTAAAGGATTACTCATGCAAGATACACATAGACAGCAGCATAATCAATGAACATAAGCACATAAACACAACAATTGATAAAGGAGTTCACCCCTCTCTTGGGCTACATCTCCTGGTCCAGCTTCCAATGGATCATTATTATTAATTGCTCAAAGTACTCAAAAACATGCCTTACAATGCTCAAACTGACCAACTGACTACTCCAATGGCTTCAGAGCATCCAAAAACCCCTATCTGGGCTTTTTCGGTACCTCAATCGGTCAAAAAACAAAGAAGTTAGGCCTCATGGAAGTCCCCCCTTCAAGCTTGTTGTCTCTGCATCTACAAAACACACCCTTGTTCCATGAACCTGGCACACACGCAATTTAAAGCGTGAAAACCCAGCACTGAGCGCAACTGTGCCAACGGTGCGAACTGTAGGATGGTTATGGGCGCACCAGCCCCTAACCGCCTAGCACCTGGGCACATTAGTATTCCATACATCCAATGCAAAGGGCTAAGTTCATAGGCAATAATACCATGACACATGGTGGGTCATTTGAACCGTTCAAACCACAATTTGAAAACACGCAAACCGTGTGATATATGGTCATATGTATATAACAAAACCATGGGCTATGATTAAAACCCCGTGTGCGCCAATCATTGGGTGATATGGTATATAGCATGGTCATATACAAAACAAAATGACTGCGGGCCGGGGCTAAGCCCCAGCTCGACCCCCCACCAACTGTCACATAATTTAAATTCAAATATATATGGACTCGTATACATATCAAGTCATAACCGGTGGTCCGTTGGTCAGATGGTCTTTGTGAAGGCGCTATGCAGTGGGGAGGTCTGGGGGTCGAACCCCACAGACTCCAATATATTTTGACAAACAACCAATAGCTAGTAATGGGGTGCCACGTGGCAGCCCATGATTGGTCCACGTGGCACCCAATCACTTGACCAAACAATGCCACGTGTCGCCTCCCAATTCAACCAATTGTCAGCCAATAGATGATTGCCACGTCACCTTTTCCATGTCATCATACGGTTGTATGGCCCTGCCACTTCAGCCTGTACGGAGTGTACAGACTATACAGTCAGCGTCCTTTTTTTTTCCCTGTTTGACATTTCGAACAGATTGTGATATCTCTCGCTCCCGACATCCATTTGAGATGAAATGAGTTGCGTTGGGTTCGCAATGATGAGGCCTATGCTCTCATCCGGTTTGAAGCGATTCCGAGCACTTTGAATTTTTGAGCAAAATTGGATCCCCTGATCAGTCCTACCATTTTTTTACAGGGTGTACGTGTTCTTTCTCCCATCATGAACCACATTTATGTCATATTTTCATGGTCTACCTAGCAATAGATGAAAAACATCCATGGGAATGACATCACATAATATTTCATCTTTATATCCTCCTATTTTAAATTCAACTAGACATTGTTTAGTGACATTTTCCTGATGTCCTTTTTGTAGCCACAAAACTCTATATGGGCTTGGATGTACAACAGTCTCCAGCTCTAGCTTTTCTACCATATCTGTAGATACGAGAGTGTATGTGCTATTGCTATCCACTATGACCTTGCATACTCTGTCTTTAGTTTTGCAAGCAGTCTGAAACAAACTGTTTCTTTGGGCTGGGTTCTCTGCCTCCTTCTCCAGCTTCAAGAGAACTTTCCTCATCATTAAATATCTTCCACCCTAAATGTCTTCTGCCTCAACATTCCACCCCTGACCTTCGACAATGTGATTTTCACCACCATATTTCTTCTTATCTGGACACTCATAGGATTTATGTTCGATTTTTCCATAGACAAAGCATTCCACTTCACCTCCTATGCCTCTTCCTCTTCCTCTAGCTCGAGGAAAAGTATTTTTATCAACATACTGCCTTCCCTGTGAGTTTCCTCCTCCCTCAGGTTGAATTTGAGGTTTCTTTCCCTCTTCTTTAGGTCTTTGAGTTCTGTCTTGGGCAATTGTTTTGCCTCTGGCTTGACTTCTACCTCGGCCTCTTTGACCTTACTTCCGGCTCATCTTCTCTTCAATGTTCATCTTTCAGAGCTATCTAATAAGCATATTCCACATTTCAAATGGTCACCATGCTCATCTCATCTTGAATGTCATATCGTAGACCATTCATGTACCTGACAACTTTTTCATCATCGCTTTCCCGATGACCTACTCTAATGTTTATCCTGTAGAATTATTCAGTGTATTACTTCACTGACATCAACTTCTATCTCAAATTATTTATTCTCTAAACCAGAGTGATTTGATAATCCCTGGGTATAAATTTCCCTGTCATCTTCACAACCATTCTATCCCAGCTTTTGATTTTCTGCTTTCCCTTGCAACTTCTGTCAGCCTGCAGTTCATCCCACCACAGTGTTGCATGCCCTTTAAGTCTAGTAATAGCGTGTTTGACTTTCTTATCTTCCTCGAAATCTTCATAGTCGAAGTATTTTTCTAGAGCTCTAATCCAGTCTAGAAGTTATTCAACATCTAATTTTCCCTCATACGTGGGAATGTCCATTTTTACTCTGGCACCTATCCTTGCAACAACCCTGAATAGGAGTTCTTCTGCAACATCTTCGACTGCAAGTTCTTCTCCTTTGTTTCCAGCTTCATTTTCACTTTCAGCCTCACTAATATCCCCAACGTCGACTATGCACCTCTGTTCTATCTCCATAGCATCAATTCTGGCACGTAACTCACGCATTTCTTTTTCCACTACTGGATCAGGTAATTTCCTATCTCTTCTTCTCGGTGGCATGGCTAAAAAAATTTCCTCTTTTCTCTCTCTGCTACAGAAAGAAAAGATTTTTTTCTAGGCTTTGATACCATAACTGGTGCGTATCAGACTACTTCGTTTCCTCTAGCTCCCTCTGCCTGAAATATACATAACAAATCAGGCTCTGATACCACAACTGACGCAGACCCCCTGCCCTTGGGCCGAGATCCACACAGGATCTTCACTAAAACCACGCCAACGGTTAATCAAACCCTTTGTTTAAGCTACAAAGGAATTTGTATTTTGGGAGCTTGAGCGAACAACCAACAGTCGTTCCTCTTCCTTTATGATTCCCCAAACTCCAAAATGTCAGAATGCTGAAATGGGCTCAACGTCCCATGGAATGTGAGATTGATGGCCTTTTGGGATTTTTGCCGAAGCTTGACCCCTCCTTTGACTTCCACCACACGTATCCTCTGATTGATACTTGGGACTAACCTTTCGCCATTTCTCTCTTCGCAATTTCGCGAACTGGGAGTTTGAAACTCTCGATTCCAAAGTCACTACATCCTCTACTTCCTGAACCCTGGAAAGCCAAAATGATGAAATTCCACTCCAAAGACACGCCGCACTTTGCGACTTCAGGATTTTCAATGAAAAGGGCCCCGACTCCTTGTCATCGGAATTGCCAAAATGTCGAATCCCAAAATGAAGAAATGTCGAAATTTCACACCTAAAAATCCCTTTTGCGATTCGAGAATTAGAGTGACCAAGGATTTTGGCCTGGACTCCAAACTTACGAATCTCGAATCCCCGAAATGATATGTCGGCTCAAACTAACCACAATCAACAGTTCACATTGACTCTTGATGTCAGGGTGGCGGACTAATCCAACTCCTAACCTCCTTACAACTCCTTTGGATCCTACATTCCTCGTGGTTTCGCGAGTTCTCCATGGAGAATTTTGACCACCAGATGCACTCCTCAATTACTTCTTCCGAAACAACTCGGTGTTCTCCCCCCTGAACTTGAATTCTATGAGATGATTTCGATCTCTGTCTCCCTTTGAGCACTTCAAAGGTGTTATCCTTCCTAAGATTTCACTTGTAAACTCAAGCTTCCCAAAAGTATTCATGCTCACACTCCTTGCGGAAAATCTTCAAATAACCTCTAGTTATTTGAGTCTTCGACCCTATGCACTCTTTGCAACAGTGGTCCTCTCAATCTTCTTTCTGGATTTATAAAATCCAAGGCTTCAATTGGCCTGTGCACACCTTGCACAACTATGTGCTTCACGTGCACTTCAACTGGTATGAGAACAACGATATATGTCCTAATATTTCTAAGATAAAACTCAGACCCTCGTCAACGCACACCTTGCGGATGTTCACTGCACTCCTTGCAGGAATTCTCAGGAAGAGAAACAATTGAAAATCATCCTTCTCCTCTCTCAGACTTCATACATTCAACATGAAATCATACACACAACACAACATTGAAACAAATGCATAACAAAGAAACAAATCAACTGTAAACATACCATTCAACAAATATAAACAGTAAGCATCATAACACCATGAAAGTTGAGTCAAAGCTTCATATATTAACTCAAGTGCTCTTGTACATGGATTCTTCTCTACAACTCTCTGCTACAACTCTACAGCTTATGAATTCGGAATGATCATAAAGTTACAATGATACAAGGTTGAGGGTGTCTATATCTCTTTTCCCTCCTACGCTTCTAAACTGTCTAATCTATTAAATCAAATCTACTTACTTTCATTAAATAGACTTAAATGTCTATTACATCTGGCGAATGAGAATAATTTCTCCAGATCTGTTCATATCTCCAAGACATAAATGTAAGTATGCTTCTCTTAGCTATTACATTAATGCTTCATATTTCAAAATTCAAAACGTTTTCATAAAAACATGTCCTTTTTTCATCCATGCATTTAGTTGTTCCTTTGACTAGGCGCATGCTTTGGCTTTCTACGATGCTCTTGCATCATTAACCCAATAATTTTCATGTGTTGTGTTGTTGTCATCTTTTTCAGGAAGAGGAACAGTTAAATATGGACAACATGAAATGAGGGCCTGTAGGCATTTTCGATTCGAGTGCACATGGGCTTGACATGTGATGTGATAATAGTGTAAGGTTGTAACAACAACCAACAGAATATTTAGGGTGGTGTGAGAATTTAGTTAAATTTGGGATGTTTGAGAGTCGTGTTGCCATCCCAATATCCATAATAATGAATCCAGACAGAGGTAGCGTACAATTCCAGAAGGTTGTTTATAAAATCAAGAGTGCAAGGAAGGTTGTGTATACAATCAAGAGCTCAAGGAATCTCTCTCAAGAGATAGCTCACAAGCCTTCAAAGGAAATATTTGCATCAGCCTCTACTTGAAGAACCCCTTTGCCATTACAATCCATTATCAACTTACCCTTATCAACATCTGTTAAATATATTCTGATAGAGAGATAGTAATGCACCACAAGTTTGTGAGAGCCTTTGCAATAATTTCGACTGGATCCTGGATTTTCCTATAGGGTTGTAGCATTATGGATAAAAAAAAAGTCCATTGACATGATACCTTAATAGGATTTTATCATCGATTCCTATAATATAAAAACTTGGTAGGTAGTAAGGCTGTTAGGGGTAACAAGGAGGGATTGTCTTTCTATGATTTAGAAGTTGTAGATAGAATTACAGGACAAGGAGGTGAAAGCACTCGTGGTGTACTCGAACAACATGTGCAAACTACTTGGGATTCCCAAAAGGGATATTGTTGACAATATGATTTTTTTAATTATAGAATAAAATGGGATGATATATTACAAATCTAAACAAACCAAACTGCCTCTACAAAAAAATACACTCACAACAAGAGTAGTTCCAGTGCCACCTTCTTTGGAGTCTAACAACGATACTATTACTCGTAGCAGTCTAATATTAACAAGGTGTCATGTTGTTCATAAAGACAATTACTACATGTAATGATTGTAAACCTAGGTAAAATGTCATTTGCAATTCAAGATCAGTCACTCTTTTTTATGTCATAATCCTTAATTTCTCGAGAATTTGAATTTCATCATACTTCCCTTCCATACAGGGATGTAATTAAAGCCTTGATATTTCCATGGTTGGAATAATTTCGAGAGCCATCCAAAATTTGTGCAGCTTATAAGCCTCTGGTGCCATGGGGAATAGCTTTTCCACAAACTCTGCGTCCAGAGAGGATGAAGAGTAACCCCCAAAGGACCCAACCAATATCGTTTCATGGGAAAATTTGCCTCTTTCACAATTGCACTCTTGCACTCTGTAAACCATCCGGTTGAAAAAAAACATGACATACCTCTTTTTTCACACATGATAATACTATATGTTAAATATGAATCTACTAAATATATTATTAGATGTGCAGTATATCAAATATCAAGATGTAGAGTTAGCTTACTAGGAGAAAGTGTTTACAAGTCGTCAGAAACCAATAATAGAGTAACCTTCATAACAACTTAATCTGCAAAAATAAAAAGAAACGGACACCAACGATGCAACCTAGATTCGACCATACTTCTACATTTAAAGTTTTGAAAATAAATAGAGCTCAAACCGTTTCTATATATATATATATATATATTGACATACCAAATAATAATTGCCTCCATGCTCCAAACCTTCGATGGTGGCTCCCCATTCATTCAGGGGCACCAAGAGGCCAAAGTAATCGAGCAAACAATTATCCCTTAAGAAAGCCCTGAAGTTTATCAGCCCCATAGGAACATAAATTGGACGATGGTCGATGAATATAGTTATTAATGGGTTGGTATTGATGATTGACTCCTATACACCTTATGTTCCTACAAACCAAAATTAATATTAGACATAACCAAGAGAACATATATACATGACGAAAATGCACGAGCTTATATGCATATTGGTAGCTTCAACTAAAACATGATAATAGTATTGTTTCTGTAGTTTTAAATAAAATATGTACCTTCATTCAATATTCTTTGGCAGCCTACTATTACTGCCACTTCTATTGCTTGCATGTTACTCAATTCATTATTATTACTCATTTCATCACTCACGACCTGCAGTTCATCGTGTTCTCTGGCAAATGAAGAAACAGACACATCAGAGGAGTAATATTGATCTCCAATGTTATTGTGTATGGTACGAACAAACGTTGATGTTGTTGATATAGATGAACTTGAAAATGGGGTCCCAATCTCCACCCTAGATTTTGATCTTTGTACATCTTGTAGTTGCGGTTCCCTTTGTTTTATTTTGGAATTTTTGTTTTGGAACCAATAAAATACACTAGCATCCTCAACTACTCCAAATTCCTGTACCTGAGCTTTGATGTCTTTTCTTTATTTTCTCGTGGGGTTATTCATACTGGAATGGAATATGGTTTTCAGGATCTAGATCTGTTCATGGGAAAAGTTGCCTCTATCTCCATTGCACTTCGTACCTATTTTGCATCCTCTTTTGTTTAGGATGGTGTTCCTCTTCCACACAAGGACATAGTAGAGCTCTGCTAGAAATACAAGGATAAACCCACCAAAGACTATGCTAAGCCCAATACCTAGTGCACCTAACACAACCATAACCCCTCTTTTCTTCTACACAATGCTCATGTTAAGCCTGCAACAAACTACCCAACCTTCACATTTACACTAAGAATCTCTCTGTTCACACTCATAGGCTTAGTTAACTACCATTCACCACCTTCCAATGCTATTAATGGACATCATTTTAGTTCTATAAGCTCTATTTCATATATTTTATTAAACCCAATTCACTTAAATCTCTTCATGAAGGAACTCTTATTAGAGAAACCCCACAAACTTAAAACACACACAAGCTCTTTAGTTATTATCCTATGCTTTCATGAAATACTCGCAGAGTGGCAGAAGCTCTTCAATTATTACTTTTCCCTTTCATGAAATACTCACAGAGAGGCATCAACAACTAGAAGGGCATTGAGACAAGCATGTGTCAACCATGTCAAGAAGACATGCAAAGAAAAACTTGAAGACTATGCAGATGAAGACTTGGGGAGCAAAAATAATCAGTGACAGAATGGGGGACGCAGAGCAAAAAGAATCAGGGACAGAATGAAGAACGCAAGTTGTGTATGGAGTGGTGGAGGGTGGAACATGAAGCGGTGGCGGTGGAGAATGGACCCTCGAATACAGTGAAAGTGCCATGAAGCTAGTGTGTGTCTATTTTAACTTAAGCCAAAACCTGAAATTAAGCCAATCACATTGAACACGCTGAGAAATTATGTTGTATCAACAAGATTTCAACCAATCTAAAATTAGATAAAAAAATTAAAATATTTAAAAAATATAATATTTTTAAATAAAATAATAAACATATTAGAAAAAACTTAAACAGTTTTATTGTAAAAAAACTACATAATACACCAATTATTACAACTGAATGCACCCACTGAATGCTATATGCTATAGTCCTTTGCCGGAGGCAGGGACTAATATATGTGACGTTGCAAAGGAAAACACGTGTTACAAACTATTAAACCAACTTAGTCAAGCTCTTCATAATTTATATTCATATTATAAATCATAATGATCGTTGCTACTGATTGTTAATTGTTCATATTATTCTTATGCAAACCTCTATAAATGACTTATTATTCAGTGGGTTCACGTGAAAGTCATTTGTAATTATAAACTAACTTCATGTGAAGTTGCCCAAGAAGATCACATGACGTTTGTCTTTTCCAGTGCCGTCTCGGAACGATTTCAATGGCCGACATGTATGCAGAGCTTTCTCGGGAGCATGTGAGCTGTTATTGGGCACACCACAGTTTGCTCGTGAAGTGAAGCTTCTTCCAACTTTCTTTATGTCATTCAGAAATAATTGCGTGATGTAATTATCGTCTAGAACCTTAGACCGTTCAGCCGCAGCATCCAACCGATATGCGATTTGATTTTGAAAAGGCATACTATATGAGTATGATTCAAATTAAACTCTCTCTAGTCACATTGAGTTCCGTTATTCTGATCCTGGAAGATGAGATCCGATTTTTTTGCCTTGAATAGTATACCATATGAGTATTATTCAATTCAAATTCCCTACAGTCACATTGACTGCCATAGAAGTGGAAGAAAAGACTCTGTAAAAAAACATGATATCAAGATGGGTTTTCCCTTATAAATATGGAGAGGTACGCCATGCAAATATATACATTGAAAGAGAGAGTATATCAGATCGTCTGTGTAAGTGTGATATATACATTGAAAGAGAGAGTAGATCAGATCGTCTGTGTATGTGTGATATATACATTGAAAGAGAGAGTAGATCAGATCGTCTGTGC
Organism: Picea engelmannii; assembly: GCA_009831015.1. Classification (NCBI taxonomy): domain Eukaryota; kingdom Viridiplantae; phylum Streptophyta; class Pinopsida; order Pinales; family Pinaceae; genus Picea; species Picea engelmannii. The sequence goes on from ML777610.1 coordinate 297,905, forward strand.
AAGTGTGATATATACATTGAAAGAGAGAGCAGATCAGATCGTCTGTGCAAGTGTGATATATACATTGAAAGAGAGAGTAGATCAGATCGTCGTGCAGCATAGGAGGCGGTGCTGTGTTTCTGGCGCAGAAGAAATGACACTGTAGTCATATATCCTCATCATTCATTCAATTTGAGATGAYGAAGGAATAAAATGTATGAAGGCAGTGTCATTTCGCTGCACCTGAAACCTCCTGTTCCTATATTTCAAGTATATCATTTTTATTATTTCTGATACCAGTGTTGATCTCCTTAAAGCTGTCAGTATGTTTCCTATTTCTTTGGATGTATTTAATGAAGATTTTCTTATAAAAAATAATGATAGAATGAATTATAAAGTGAAAGAAGTAGTTTCAGGAGGGTAGATTAATTGGAGATAAAGTTTACTGCTAAGGTATTTCTTGCATAGAATCGAACCCTGTCACCCGAGTACTAGTCCTGCTCAGTAAAATGATATGTGTAAAAGAGGTAGGTGGCTGTAATTCCAAATAATTAGAAGGGAAGATTTTCAAAGTATATGAAAAGAAAAAGTAAGTTTTATTTATTTTGATTTTTAAAAGTTATTTATTAAACATATCATAAAATATGTTAAAAATTATTATGTGTGAAAAATATAAGTTTTTCAACATTCTTAAAAGTGTAATAGTGAAAGTGGAAAATGTTAATAGTGAAAAGATATATCCATTTATTTAGTATTTACTAAGCTAGTGGATGCTTGGAAGTAAATAAGGTGCTGGGAAAACAACCATTGAACCATATAAGATGTATTATTCTCTACTGTCAGTTTATATATAATATATATTGTGTATCAGCATATAACGAAAATTTATTACAGGCATATAATTTATTTCTTATAAAAAAATAATGATAGAATGAATTATAAAGTGAAAGAAGTAGTTTCAGGAGGGTAGATTAATTCGAGATAAAGTGTACTGTTAAGGCATTTCTTGCATAGAATCGAACCCTAGTCTTACTTAGTAAAATGATATGAGAAGGGAAGATTTTGAAAGTATATGAAAAGAAAAAGTAAGTTTTATTTGTTTTGATTTTTAAAAGTTATTTATTAAACATATCATAAAATATGTTAAAAAATATTATGAGTAAAAAATATAAGTTTTTCAACATTCTTAAAAGTGTAATAGTGAAAGAGGAAAATGTTAATAGTGAAAAGATATACCCATTTATTTAGTATTTACTAAGCTAGTGGATGCTTGGAAGTAAATAAGGTGCTGGGAAAATAACCATTGAACCATATACAATGTATTATTCTCTACTGTCAGTTTATAGATAATATATATTGTGTATCAGCATATAAGGAAAATTTATTACAGGAATATGAAAAATTTTAGATTAAATATGATACTTGGAGAGTATCTGGTTCTTTTAGAAAAGGAGCGGAACCTACCGTTTGAATTTATTCATCTCTTGTTAATAATAAACTATTTCTTCTGGGTACTATATATATGTTTCTTCTGCAGTTTCTTAAGAAAAAAATGGTTTATTAACTACTTATGGCTTTGATCATATAATCTGATTGTCATTTGATTTTTATTTTTTTCTGATCGTCGAGAAACAGAAATGATTAATAGCTATTCCAAACGCATTATCAAAATCTTTATACTGAATACAACAATTGACTAACGGAATGCATCCATTTTACAGCGAAGAGAATGAATATGCAACGACCAAAGGGAGAAAAGTATTTTAATTATAATGAAATGGGCGCCGGGATGCTGATGATGGAATACTGGATAACACCATACATTTAGCGTAATCAGGTGATCTGGTTAAATGCACGCAAAAACAGACAAAGAAAGCACTATCAGTTCTGAATATGATTCTATTTCCCAAAACTCTTTTCGCAAAATATTCAGTTGGATCTGTGCAGCACAATCTTTGCAGGATTGAGTTGGATGCGTAGAGAAAGCGAGTCAATTTGTTATCCAATTGGAAGGCATCTGTTTTGTTCCTTGAGTTTTGTCAGGATCGCAAGACTGACCAACCAGAAGAAAAAATGATAAAGAAAAAGGAGAGGACATAAACAATGATCAGAAGAGGAGGGCACATAGGCATTTATATGTTTGTATACATTATTCTCGTTTTATATTTTGATTTTATTGTTTTTTTTCATAAAATTATTGATAAATTGTATATATAACTTTGAAATTAATGCGCACTATTAATTAATCGTGCGCCCATTCCTGAATGAGCATCAGTTCCTATTAACACAAAATATCTTTCTCCCTCTCTCTCCAGCTCCCTCTGCCCCGCTCCCCTTCCTCCCTCTATTTTTCTCTCTTTTTATCCAACCTCACTCTTCCTATCTCTTGCTCACTCTCTCCGCCCTCTCTCTTCCCCCTATTACCCTCTCTTCTTGTGCCCCTGTTCTATCCCCCATTGTTAGCCCCATAATCTCTCTCTACCTGACTCACTCTCTTTGTCTTCTCTCCACATTTCTCTCTTTCCCTCTCTCTTTCACACACACACACACACTCTCTCTCTCTTTCTCTCCTAGTTTCTCTTGCCTCCCCTCTATCTCTCCCTTCCCCTCTCTCTTTACCTCTTTCTTCCTATCTCTTTCTAACTCTCTTTCTCTACCCCACATCTCTCTCTCTCTCTC
>ML777610.1:300728-329009 GCA_009831015.1 Picea engelmannii
CCCCCCTCTCTCACTCTACCCCTCTCTCCCTCTATATTAACCTCTCTCTCTGACCTATCTCTCTCTCACTTTTTAACCTCTCTCTCTCTCTCACTTTATATCTCCCCCTCCCTCCTTCTCTCCCCCCTCTACCCCTCTCTACCTCCCTCTCTCTTTCCCTCTCCCTCTCTCTCTATCACTCTGGTGCAGACCCCCTTCTGACCCTCGGGCTGAAGTCCGCTCTTAGGATCGTTCAATCGCTTTCTTGAGCCGAAGTGGCTCTTTTGATTCCTTGTTGGAATCTCTAGTTATCGATCCACAGGTCCTTTTCGAAAGCTCCCCTGTGCGAACAACACTAGGCGTGAGCTCCACTTTTCCCCAAGCGACCACAGCGCCTGTGACCAAGGGCCTAACCCAAAGTCCTTGTCGCAATTCGCAATCTCGCAAGTTTGTGAGTCGAAGCTCCCGACTCTTCCTTTCCAAATTCACGATACCCGAAATGCCGATACGGGTATGGCTCCTCCTTGTCAGCGCTCTCTATGCGTCACCATCGGCTAGGCTAAACACTAGCTCCCCTTGCAACTCGCAACTTCGTGATTTGTAGCGTCGAGCTCCCGTGCTCTCATCCCGCGAATCCCCGAGACGCGAGAAATCAACAGAGTGTTGACTCCTTTCCTCTTGGCGGCGCGTATCCACCTGTCAACCATGTGGGCCCACCTTGTGATTCTGCCACATGTACCCACTCGTGCCTCGGCTCTCGGCACTTCGCGACTTCTGCAGTCGAGACAAGGTCCTCTCAACCTCCGAACCTCCAAATGTGCGATACGCGTGATGAGGCTCTGATCCAACGGTCCTCCCGTGACCTGGATCCAACGACGATCCTTGCTCCCCGCGATTTCGCATCTTCGCGACTTGGAGAAGCCAACCTTTGGGCTCTCACCTTGCGAACCTTCGAGTTCGCGAGATCCCTTGATCTCTGCCACCTTTCCTCCTCAGACAGATGGTCTTGATCTCTTCACGGCTTCGCTAGCCGCGAAGTCGAAAGACTTCCCTTTCAGACCTCCGATGTCCGAATCCCCGATATGGTGATCTCATTACACATGTCCTCTTCCCAACAGACGGCTCAGATCATTTCGAGACTTCGTCAGATGAAATTTCAAGATGCTCACCTCTGTGAGTCTCGGTGCCCGAATCTCCGAAAATGGACGATTTCGCGACACACGTCCTTTCGCAGATAGACGGCTCAGATCCCCTTTTGCTATTTCAAGACTTCTAATGTCGAGTGCCCGGACTTTCGTCCTCCGAACTCCCGAACTTTCGAACGCAGAAATCCCGATATGATACTCCTTCGGGACTTTTGCTTTGTTGTTCACGAAGGTTTAACCCTCGTGCATCTGCTGTCAGATCTAACGGCTGATGGTTGTTCGATCAAGATCTGACGGCTCAGATCATCTCTCCTATGCGCTCCTCCTGCACTGCCTCCTAGACGTGGAAACCTTCAATGATCCAGATCTCTTCGGAGTATCCTATGACAGTTGTTGCTCCTCCTGAGATTTGACGCTTTTCTTCCAACACTTGGAAAAATTCCAATGTTCAAAGGCCTCTACCTTTGTTCTCCTTTCCCTGCAAGCTCTTCGACTTGAATCCTCACCTGCGTGTATAAAAATGTTGCTTCTCCTAAGATTTAATGAACCCCAAACCCTTCAAAGAGTTATGTGACTTCTGCACTCCTTACAGAGTCTTCGCACACACAGTCCTATCTCTTCTGAGATTTTTAGATACTCAGGCCTCTAAGGGATTTTATTCATTTTCCCTTCTCCTTCAGATGGAGAACTTGGATGCCCTCCTGGCTATCCTTCACTCAAGCAACCTCTTGCTAAGCATTTCAGGGTGTTCAGAAACCCTACGAAAATCCTTCAGTGGATTCTTCCTCAATTATAGAACTCGACAGAGTTCTCTTCCTCTCTGTGCCTACCTGCACATTGTCTCAATTCCCTCCTGGCAGAGTTATACAGAACTCACAACAGAGTTACTATCTTCTTGAGAACTCACAGCATAGTTCTTCCTCTGTGCACTCCTTGCACTGGCTCACTACCCACTTGGCAGAGCTTTACAGAACTCAAAGAGAGTTTTTGTCTGCAACTGTGTTCTTCTCCACAGCCTTGCTTCCTGAGGTGTTCAACAACCTCAAATACCTTCCCCGAGTTGATGATTTAAGCTTCTGTGCCCACCTGGCACGTCTTTGTCTGAATCCGCAGAGTTAAGAAGTGCTTCTGTGCACTGGTATTCAGAGACCGCAGTACTCTGTCACGCCCTCCTAGCATGAAACCACAAAGAACCTCTCGAGCCTAAAAATCAAACAACTCCCTACAAATCAAAACCTACAGTATACATCTACAGCATAAATAGAACACACAAAATCCATTCAGAAAACACAGAATTCATGCAGGAAAAACTTCTTTTGATTATATTAATGGAAATGTTTGTTTACAAGGGTGTTCTGAGCGTGAACTGTGACAAAGTCTCAGCTCCTTCTCTTGCACACTCACTCTCTCTTATGCATACTCTCTTTTTTTTTTCAAAAAAATGAGATACCATCCCAAAATATTTTACACGAGGGGACTCTTAGAGCGCTTCTCTCCAACCTCATCTACCCTATTCAATTACATTGAATGGGCTGTCTAGTCCACCATCTGGATCTAGATCTCATCCTTCAAGCATTAAAGACCTACCTACTTCTATTCCTATGCAAAGCATGGCCTCACGGCTCAACAACCTAAAACATTAAATTACATTCATTCAAATTTTAAATGAGGGTTGCGCCTCTCTTGAACACGCAATTTGAATCTGCTGACGTGGCTGGCTGGCTAGCTGGCCGATGTGGAGAGATTCTCCTACATGACACTCTCTACCCAACTCTCTCTCTCTCTACCACTCTCTACCAAACTATTTCCCCCCGCCCCCTCTCTCTCTCTCTCTTCATCCATGTATCTCTCCCTCTTTAGGCCTCTTTCTCTATCTGTTCCTCTCACTCTCTACCTCTATCCCACTCTCTCATATATCCTTCTCTCTCTCCCTCACTCACTCTCTCTCTTCCCTTATCTCTCCACCTTCCTCCCTCTTCCTCTCCCTTCCTCCCACGCCATCTCTCTCTTTGTCTCTTAAGTACCTAATACTTGAATACAAAATACAACAATAGTACCAAAGATATTTGAATACAATCACCACACAAGATATATGAAACAATATAGAAAACGAACACTTTATTATATCAAACCCTTAGGGTGCGACAAAACCATACAATGGATCCTATTATGGAAGAGATCCTCTTCTTTTCACTTACCTCTTTGAGGGGATATCCTACTATTGAGCTACCACTCATAATACAATACTTCTTTTCTTATCCCATTACATTGCTTGAACCCCTGTATATAGTGCTAACATCACCTAAGACAAATATATAACTCACTCCACTTCCTCACTCCACTCCACTTCACTTCACTCCACTTCCTCTCACTCCACTTCACAATTGTAACTCACTCCACTTCCTCTCAGATTTCAATCTCAACACATGAAATCATACACCCAGCATAATAACAAATGCATAACAGGAAGTAAATACTCATGAGCATAGCATTCAACACACATACACAGAGAATAACACGACGAACATAAATATGAATCAACTTCTTCTATTAATTAAAGATCTGTACATGGGTATTCTTCTACAGTTCTCTACTTCTCTCCTATGCTCTGGATTCTTCTAACTCTTCCTGAATTATCAACTACTCCTACAATGATGCAATGAGGGTGTCTATATCTGTTCTCCCTCTTTCTTCTAGAACTGTCTAATCTAATATTCGATTCTACCTACTTACATTTACTACTATAAATGCCTCTGTCTATCTCAGACGAGAGCGGGGCACTCAAGGTATGATTTACATTTTACCAAGGCGCCTTCATTAAATTATCTCATTTATGTTTGGCGCATCAACTTCAAGGGAAATTCAGAAACTTGCGTTGGATGTCTTCCAGCTGTCCTCCGCTTCCACGTTGGCTTGCTTGTCATGAGGGGATGCTCCTGCATCATACTCCCTCGCTTGAAAATTTTCATGGGCTCCTGTCCATGAGCTCCTGCATGGTCTATCCATGCTTTTGTATCACTGCTTCAGTCTCCCAGCTGGCATCTTCCACTGGATGACCCTTCCACTTGACTAAATATTCAAAATATTCTTTCATTCTGGTCTTCTTACCCACTCGTTTATCCAATATTTGCTCCATCTGTGGGTTCTCTGCAACTGGCATTTGCTTCTGCCACTGAACCTCTGGTTGTTCACCGCTTGTAGTCTCTATTTCCCCAGTTCTATATGGGTATAAATCTACGACATTGAATATCGGAGAAATTCCGATCTCATCAGGTAACTCAATCTCATAAGCATTTTCTCCCATTTTCTTCAAGACCTTGCACGGTCCGATTTTCTTCATCTTTAGCTTGTGGTATGCTCCTCTTGGGAACCTTTCTTTCCTCAGATGTTCCAGAACTAGATCACCAACTTCGAACTTAAGTTGTCTCCTATGCTGATCGGCTCTGTGCTTATATTGTTGGCTTGATTTCAATAGTCGCTCCTTCACATGGCTGTGAAGTTCCTTCATCGCTTCAGCAAATTCTTTTGCACTAGCGCTTCTAGTAGCAGTCTGTTCTGAATCCATCAATTCAAAAACTCCTCTCGGCTGTGTTCCATATACAATCTGAAATGGACTTTTTCCTATGCTCCGATTTACTGAGTCATTGTATGCAAACTCTGTCTGCGGCAATACATTGTCCCAACTACCATGGTGCTCTGTCACCAAGCTTCTTAGCAAGTCTCCCAGACTTCTATTGACCACTTATGTTTGTCCATCCATCTGAGGATGATAAGCAGAACTAAATGCCAAGTTAGTTCCTAGCTTCTTCCATAATGTCCTCCAAAAATTCCCTATGAACTTAGTGTCTCTGTCAGAAACTATGCTCCTTGGTAAGCCGTGAAGTCGAACGACTTCTTTGAAAAATAGATTTGCGATGTGGGTCGCATCACTGGTCTTCTAGCATGGGATGAAGTGTGCCATTTTGGAAAACCTATCCACTACCACAAAGACGGAATCAACTCCTCTTTGCGTCCTTGGAAAACCCAATACAAAATCCATGCTTATTGCCTCCCATGGCCTCTCTGGTATGGGCAATGGCTGATAAAAACCCACATTATTCTTTCTCCCCTTCGAATGCTGGCAAACTCTACATCTTTCTACAAACCTTTTGACCTATGATAGCATCCCTGGCCAAAAGTATGACTCGCTCAGCTTCGCGAATGTCTTGTCATGACCAAAATGTCCTGCTAATCCACCACTGTGTTTTTCCTTTAGCAGATTCTCCCTCATGGAGCAATTCGAAATGCATAATTGATTTCCTCTGAACAACAATCCCTCCTGGATCATGTAGTCTACCCAAGGGCTTCTGTCTCTGAGAACTGGATTCTCAGCTGCTTCATATGCTTCCTTAAAATCCTGGTCATCCGCATACATGTCTCTGAGATCATCAAAGCCTAACGTCCTGACTTTGAACTCCTACAATAACAAACACTTCCTGCTCAAAGCATCAGCTACTTTGTTAGTAGTACAAGAAATATGCTTAATTACAAAGGTGAAATTTTGCATGTATTCTACCCATTTAGCATGCCTCTGATTCAACTTTTCCTGTTGTGTCACAAACTGTAATGCATGGTTATCACTATATAAAACAAATTCCTTTGGAATCATGCCTCCATTTTTTCAATGCATGTATGATGGCATAGAATTCCTTACCATACGTGGAGTACTTTTCTTTTGCCTCATTCAGCTTCTCGCTGAAATATGCAATTGGTCTGTCCTCCTGGCTTAAGACCGCTCCTATGATAAACCCGCTTGCATCACATTTCACCCGAAATGTCTTTTGAAAATACGGCAACACCAGAATTAGTTATTTCGTAATCTTTCATTTCAACAATTTGAAACTCTTCTCAGCCTCATCAGTCCAGTGAAAAGATTTATGTCTTTTCTTCACTTTATCCATCATTGCTGCACTAATTCCACTGAAATTCGTGATGAATTTCCGATAGAAACTAGCCAAACCATGAAAACTTCTCACATCAAATATGTTCCTTGGTGATAGCTAATTCTTGATTACCTCCACCTTATCTGGATCCATTCTCAGCTCATTTGCAGATATAACAAAACCTAGATAAATGAGCTCTGTCTTCATAAACGAGGACTTCTTCATGTTTATCAACAACTTCTCCTACTGTAGCTTCTTCATCACTATAGCCAAATGCTTCAGATGTTCAGCCTTTGTCTTGCTAAAAACCAATATGTCATCCAGATACACGATGAAAAACTTCCCAATGAACTCCTTCAGGACTTCATTCATCAACCTCATAAAGGTACTTGGTGCATTTGTCAAGCCAAACGACATAACAAGCCATTCATACAAACCTTCATTTGTCTTGAATGTTGTTTTCCATTCATCACCTTCTCTCATGCGAATCTGGTGATATCCACTCTTCAAATCAATCTTTGAAAAAAAAATTGCTCCACTTAAGCAATCCATCAAATCATCCATTCTTGGTAATGGAAATCTATACATGATGGTTATCTTGTTAATGGCTCTTGAATCAGTGCACATCCTCCAGCCTCCGTCCTTCTTCGGACTGAGTATTGTTGGAACAACACACAGACTCAAGCTTTCCCTGACCAAACCTTTGTCTAGCAGCTCTTGGACCTGCTTCTTGACCTCTTCATTCTCTTGCGATGTCAATCTGTATGCGGCTTTGTTTGGCAAACTGGCTCCTGGTATGAGGTCTATCTTATGACTCACACTCCTCATCAGTGGTAACGAACGAGGTAATTCGTCCACTACAATATCAACGAACTCTTCTAGCAGTTCCTGAATTTCTTCTGGAAAATCGTCCACTCTTGTGCTAGTCAAAACAATTCTCGGTTTTCTGACCACAAGGAATTGTGGATTCTCCTTCTTCTTAACTTCTGTAAGAAGTTCCTTCCCACTCATGAGAAGTACTGTGTTTCTTACCTCCGGTTTCACTTCCTTATCCTTAATTGGATGCAACGTGTGGTTTCTCCCATTCTTCTCCAGGGTATATGTGTTCATCCTCCCATCATGAATCACATTTATGTCATATTTCCATGGTCTACCTAGCAATAAGTGACAAACATCTATAGGAATGACATCACATAAAATCTTGTCATTATATCCTCCTATTTTAATGTCAACCAAGCACTGTTTAGTGACATTTACCTGATGTCCCTTCTGTAGCCATGAAACTTTGTATGGACTTGGATGATCAGTTGTCTCCAGCTCCATCTTTTCTACCATCTTGGTCGAAACGAGATTATCAGTGATTCCATTGTCCACGATGACCTTGCACACTCGATCCTTGGTCTTGCAAGCAGTCCTAAAAAGACTGTTCCTCTGCGTTGTATCTTCCATCTCCTTTTCTGGCGTCAAAAGGACTTTTCGCATCACCAACAATCTTCCGCCTTCAGCGTATTCTGCCTCATCATCTCGCCTCTGTGCCTCAACGATGTGAGTCTCTCCAGTTTCTTTCTTTTCCTCTGGACACTCGAACGACCTGTGCCCATTCTTTCCACATGTGAAGCATGTGATTACTCCACCTCTTCCTCTTCCTCTACCTCTGGTACGAGGAAACCTATCATTATCAGCATATCCTCCTCTCTGATCAGTATGTTGTTCTCTTTGCTCAGCATATCGCCCTCGCTGTGAGCTTCCACCTCTCTCTGTCTGAGTCTGAGGTTTCTTCCAGTCGTCCTTGGGCTTCTGGATTCTTTCCTGGGAAACTGCCTTGCCTCTGGGTTGACTTCTGCCTCGGCCTCTTTGACTCTATTTTCGGCTCAGCTTCTCCTCAGCTTTTAGAGCCATTTGGTAAGCATCCTCCACTGTTCGGATGGTTGCCATACTTGTTTCATCCTGAATTTCATACCTCAGGCCATTCATATACCTGGCCACCTTTTCGTCATTGCTTTCGCGATGACCTGCCCTGATATTCAACCTGTAGAATTCCTCAGTGTATTCTTTCACTGTCATCATCTTCTGTCTCAGGTTCTGCATCCTCCTGAACAGAGAAATTTGATAGTCCCTGGGAATGAATTTTGCCTTCATCTTTGCAATCATCCTATCCCAGCTCTTAATTTTCTGCTTGCCTTGGCAACGCCTGTCTGCTTGCAGTTGATCCCACCACAAGGCTGGATGTCCTTTTAATCTCATGACGGCATGCCTGACCTTCTTGTCCTCTTCAATATCTTCATAGTCGAAGTAAGTGTCTAGAGCTCTAATCCAATCTAGCAGCTCTTCCCCATCCATATTTCCCTCATAAACTGGAATGTCCATTTTTACCTTTGTACTCATTCTTGCAACAACTTTAAGTAAGCGTTCACTTGCTGCATCTTCCACTGGGATTTCTTCTTCTTCATGTCCAACATCATCTTCATTTTTGGATTCACTGATATCTCCGACATCAGCTTTCCACCTTTCTCTTATCTCCATGTCCTCCATTCTGGCACGAAGATTTCGCATTCCTCTCTCCATGTCTGGATTCTGCACTTGCCTACCTCTTTCTCGAGAAATTTCCCTTTCCTTCTCTGGATCCGGTGATTGTCTACCCCTTCTCCTTGGTGGCATGGTTAATTCTCCCTTTTCTCTGCTACAGAAAGAAAAGAAGCTTTTCTAAGCTCTAATACCACTCTGACGCAGGCACACCCTCCCAGGGCATGTCGGCTCACAGGACCTTCTATTTCCTTCCTAGCCCGAATAACTCAAAGGTTCTCTATTTCCCTATCGGGAAATATTTTCCCCATAGAAATCTCTTTGGGACTCCCCTCCTTCTATCGGGGTTCCCACTATCGGAGTTTTTACACCCACGATGTTCTGGCAATTTGAATCACCGATCTCCGATCTCCGATGCGCTCCTTTGTTGCCTTAGCCCCACTTGGTTAAGCCTTTAGTCCACACGACCGGCTCCTATATGACCACAGTTGTAACTCCCATCGGGATTTTTAGGTTTGCGTTGTCGAAATACTCGTGTCTCCAAGACTCGTGATTCCCCGAATCCCGATGCTCCTTTTTCACGATAGCCCTCTTGGCTATAGGTCTTGGCCCATACAACCATTAACCCGTGTCAATGCACTTACCCCATCGGGGTTTCATGTTTCGCGATTTCAAAGTGCACAAACCACTTGTCACTAGGATCCCCAAAATCCCGATGAACCAAACTTCGATGGACACTTTCCTGTCGGGACTTTCCCCGATGGCGTCGATCTCTTCCACGCATCCTCTCAATGGACGGTCCCGATCTCTCCAACTCTCGCAAGATTCCTGACACCTGTACTCCACTAGCTCCTACTGTGGCCCACACGACTCTCCTGTCGGGATATCACAGATTGTGATTCCAAACTGTCTGTGTATCTCATCTTCGAAACCCCCGATATGCTGAACTCTGACTCCCTAGGATCTCCTGACATGTGTCCCTCAACAATGGACAGTTCAGATCTTGTCGGGATATCGCGAATCGCGATTCCAAGTGACAAGATTTCTCTGTGCTTGAGAAATCCGATTCTCCAATCCCTGACTGTCTTGGATCTCCTGACACATTTCCCTCAACAATGGATGGTTCGGATCTTGTCGAGATATCTTGAATCACGATTCCAAGTTGTGAGCATTTCTTACCTTCAAAATCCCCGATATGCGATGTCACGTGTAGATCTGACGGCCCCTATGACTTGGGATCGACCGCTCCACCCCTCCTGAGCTTGGAACCCTTTGGACATTCTCGTTTTAACCTCCTTGCAACTTCGTGAGATCCAACGGCCCACAGGACTTCGCCAGATATCCTCAAAGGGTTTCATCCGTCCGTTCCTCTTTTCATAAATCCACGGGATGACTGAATGTCTCCTTATGAGACTGGCTCGCCTACTCGTTGACCTGCGACATCCTTGCAACTTCAAGTCGCACTTGTCTATGCTGATCTTCAGCAAATCAAAGGCCTATCCCTCCTGATCTTCTCACACTTTCAACCTCAAAGAGGCTTTCTGCATGCACTCCTTGCGGCGGTTCTCAACCACGTCTAAGTGTTGAGTTCTTTTGACTCTGCGCACACCTACAACAACAGTCTTTCAATACTTCGCTCAGTTTCACGACTGAGACTCTCCTTAGCCTACGCACTCCTTGCACGGCTCGTATAACCCAATTTCACTCCTGGTGAATGAGAACAAGAGCTAGCTGTCTAAGCCTTCTGTCAACGCACTCCTTGCGGACGACTTCAACTGCACACCTTGCAAAAATCCTTGCTCAGATAGAGAAACAATTGTAACTCACTCCACTTCCTCTCAGATTTCAATCTCAACACATGAAATCATACACCCAGCATAATAACAAATGCATAACAGGAAGTAAATACTCATGAGCATAGTATTCAACACACATACACAGAGAATAACACGACGGACATAAATCTGAATCAACTTCTTCTATTAATTCAAGATCTGTACATGGGTGTTCTTCTACAGTTCCTTGCTTCTCTCCTATGCTCTGGATTCTTCTAACTCTTCCTGAATTATCAACTACTCCTACAATGATGCAATGAGGGTGTCTATATCCGTTCTCCCTCTTTCTTCTAGAATTGTCTAATCTAATATTAAATTCTACCTACTTACATTTACTACTGTAAATGCCTCTGTCTATCTCAGACAAGAGCGGGGCGCTCAAGGTCTGATTTACATTTTACCAAGGCGCCTTCATTAAATGATCTCATTTATGTTTGGCGCGTCAACTTCAAGGGAAATTCAAAAACTTGCGCTGGACGTCTTCCAACTGTCCTCTGCTTCCACATTGGCTTGCTTGTCGTGAGGGGATGCTTCTGCATCAGAATATGTCAGAAGATACAATTGGAAAGAGGCAAAGAGGGAAAAAGGCGTAGAGGGGGGAGAGAGAGAGGGAGGGGGAGATAGAAAGTGAGTGAGAGAGAGAGAGGATAGGAGAAGATAGATGGAGGGGGGGAGAGGGAGAGTGAGAGAGAGAGAGAGATAGGTTGGGATGGAGAGAGAGAAATGGAGAGGGAGGGGGATACAAAGTTAGGAGGAGAGAGGGGTATATGTAAGGAGAGAGAGAGAGAGAGGGGAAAAAAAAGAGAGAGGGAAGGAGGGGGAGAGGTAGGGGAGAGAAAGATTGGTAGAATGAGATAAGGTGGGGAGAGAGGGATATAGACGGAGAGAGATAGAAGTGGGGGGAGGATTGAGTGATGGATCGAGAGAGAGAGGCAAAGAAATAGAGAGAGATAGAAGAATGTGGAGAAAAGAAAATGAGATTGAGTGGGGTAGAGATAGGGGGCGAGGGCGATGGGGTAGAGATAGATGGGAAAAAGGAGACAAGAAGTCAGTGGAAGAGGGTGAAAAGAGAGAGTGAGAGAATGGGTGGAATACAATGAGTGAGAGAGGGAGAGAGAAGTTGGAGAGAGAGAGGAAGATATATGGGGGTAGGTAGAGGGGACTAGAGAAAGGGATAGAGGGAAAGAGAGAGAGGGGAGGGCGTAAGAGAGATATTTCATGTTAACCAAAATGTGCACATGTTTCTATTCCTAATAATGCACACTATTTAGGAACATGTGTGTGTTCCTAAAGTGCGTACACGATATTTTTATTTCAAATTATTTTTAGGAACGTGCACGCATTCTTGTACACATGCTTCTTAGGAACGCACACACGTTCTTGATAAAATAGTGTAACAACCCCCTTCCTTATGACTACATGCGACACAAAGAAAGTGATTTTTTTTTGTTTTAAGAAGAAATGCAATCAACGACAACAATTAATACACACAACTTGACGAAAAACAAAACTTTTTCATTCAGGAAATAGACAACAACAACCCAACATATTGTCACATCATGCAACTGAAAGAAACATGCAATAATGAAATAGACAAATAAAATGACTAAGGGATGGGACAACATCAATATCAACGAGATGAAACCAACATCAAATGACACACGTAACTTGAACCTTCACGGTGATCAAGGAACAAGAAAAAACAATAATTACAACACAATAACCAACATAAATTACAACGAACATAACACCCACATCAGGAAGCACATGACTCTGGATAGGTTATCCTTCGCTTCTATCAATCAGGTCACGTAATGATCCCCTCATCAATAATCATTCCATCACAAAGCGATGGGCATGAAAGTAACCAAGGCGCAACATAAGGTATCTAGACCAATATCCCAAGAAAACTCCAACGCGCAAGGAGACCAAATTAACTGTCAAAAATACAAGAAAACTATACCCAAGCACCCAATTGACAAGTCAACAAGATGCAAGTGACATCATTCAATAATTAAATTGCGCAACCAACTGAAGGATTTCTTGTTTTATTATGAGGAAATTTTTAAGGAAGTCTCCCACACTGTAAAACAAAATAATTTAAATAACATCTAAAATTCGTGTAGATGGATATTCTATTTTAATTCTCTATATAGTAGAATGTTATTTGAAAGCTAGCTTAATCATATGTGATATAAGAAATTAGTACTTACAAATGTTATGCCAAAATAATTTTTACCATCATAAACAAAGTAAATTAATATATATATATATATATATAATATGTCTGGTGGAATCAGCAACTAGTTGGGCATGTGCTCGCATTACACGTGGCCGTGTTATCCAACTACTACCACTATAACCTCCAGGTGTGCCCACAATTCCCCTTACGCGGCACACATTGTAAGTCGGGGGGAGTTGAACTCGAAACCTCATGGAACTTCATTTTCACTGCACTTGCCAATTGAGCTGCCCCCCGGGGGCAAGAAAATTAATATATTAAGAACATGAATTCAAGGGGTTTTCTTTTTGGATTAAAAGAACTTCCACCTCATCTAATCTATCAGTTTAAAATAATTGTCCAGAAATCATTATGATATCTAACAACAATATGCCAGCTAACCATATCGCTATCTAACGACAATATGATAACTAACAACAATATGCTAACTAACATCGCTATCGAACAAAAGTATGTGAACTAACAATATGTTATCTAACAATATGGTATCAACAATAAAATCGTTGTCTAATCAATAGATAAAATCGTTTTCTAATAAAATCGTTATCTAATAAAATCGTTGTCTAATAAAATCGTTATCTAATAAAATCGTTGTCTAATTGTTGTCTATCAATATGCTATCAACAATAAAATCTTTGTCAGCTATAATTCGATGTTTGATTGATGAATCGTTGTCTAACATAGCATTGATGACTATTAATAGTCATTGTACATTAACAAGTCTATTGATCCATTTATTGATAAAACTAATGACAATTATATTGATAAATATGTTGATAACGCTAGGTTTATATGGGGTGAATTGCCCAGAAAATAATGGTGGGAATTCTATGTAATAAACCAAGAAAATTCTGGTTCAACAATGACATGGATGTCTACCATAATATTGTTGTTTATTAAAAATAAATTGTTGAATAAATACTATGTTAAATCATTGGTAAACACTGTGTAAATCCATTGTCCAAAGCCAAGCAAATCATCCAGAAATAAAATCACTGTCAAAATCTATACAAGATCTCTTTGCGTCATTCATTATTATTAAATTCGCAGTCATGCATAACCATCTATACACAACAATTATTATTAACTTCACTGTCAAAATTATTAAATTTGCAGTCACTCAAAATCATAAATTCATTGTCATTCATATCTAAAAATGTTGTATATTAAATATGTGATAAGAAAGAAACGAGGAAAGGAAATTCAATCTAACTACAATGTGAACAGAAATCATCGATGGATTTTTCTATAATCGTAAATGTTAAATAATTGTTGTTTAACATAACAGATATCATCTACGAAGAGGCTCTCTGGACATGGATTCTCATGCAGTACCTTGAAATTTATACCCAACCAAAAGTTGGCCTTGAATGGATTAAATGGAAGATTGAAGGCAATGCTTTCTTAGAGTAGAGTGATAAAATGTAATGAATGATATAGAGATGGAAGTAAACTTGTAAATTTTTAGTGTAGTAGAAGCATTGTAAGAGCTTTTAATGCAACGAGGGGGATTATTTGTCTCACAAAAATCACAGAGTAAAAATCGGTAAAATTCGTGGTACACTACAAGGAAAATCGTTGGGTATTAGAGGTGAATTTGTTGAGTAAAAATACAGGGAGAAATCACAAGTCAAGGAGTGGAAATCATCTAGCAAATGGAGTAAAAAAAATATGTCGAGGATTGACTCACATTGTTGGGCGGATTTTGGGAAAAATATGCAGCGATTACTTCTCTTAGTTGGGAGAGAATGCTAGAAAATGCAGACAAAGATAGATCATAAATCAGAAAATTCAAGATGAAGGTAGTTGGATGAAGGAATAAGGAGAAATGCAGAGAAAAATATCACTAAAATCACAGAGAAATAAATAAGTAATATTGATGTACAAAAAGGGATTTGTTGGGCAGAGAAATTATCCTTCACTTTATTATCCATGCAAAGGAAAGAATGGCATTTGAATCGAAATATTTAACATCAGAGTGAAATGCATTCGATTCGGCTCATGGCCGACTGCTCAGGAATGGACTAATAACTTAAAGGATAAGGGGCAGAGGATAAAAACACAATTTTTCTTCGTATTAAATCAATAAAAACAAATGCAGATAAGTCATTGCAATCAGTGTTTGGGTTCACCATGGGAAATAAATTCAAAATACAATGAGCGTAAGGATGGGATGAATTTAATTTCTCTGATCATAAAACATTGGGCTCATCAAGACAATTTGTTGAAAGATAAAAATGAAATCTCTAGATAGTGTTACGCTAATGAAACATAAACTTTAACAGAATAGAAGTACATTACTGAAGGTGCAATAACACTATTTAAACTACCATTCAATACAAATATACACATTTGTGCCATATCCAAATGCGAAAGCTATGAAGTCGTTGTCCCGCATTCGCTCCATCCATCTCCCACTTGCCAACCGATGTGACCTCATGGGTACCTCCCAACCAACGCTAGGGGTACTCGTTTTCCCCATGAGCCCCTCGAGCCAAAAAGGGGCCATGCACACAATACTAGAGAATCATAGAACCCAGCTCGCCTCACTAGGTCGAGCTACCACTCGTTACCTGAGCTGGGTATCCCAACTCCCATAAAAGAAATTTCAGTCAAGATATAATTTCAAGAACATAACGTTACGCAAGCCAGATGACATCCACACTCTTCCTCTGCCATCCTTTTATATATTTGTCTTAGTCATTAGTTTCCCAAAACCCTCATTAGATTCATTTTTTATTAATTTAATTACGAAAAACCTCCTCTGTACACATGTCGTATGATCCCCTAATTGCACCAGAAAATCAATTTTATTAATTAATTAAATATTCCTATTTCTGTCATATGCTCCTAGGTGTCCCAATATTCCCATACAATTATTAAATGACTTATGCCTTACTTAATTCCTAGCTGAGTGCATAAATAGAAAGTCCCAAAGGCTAGATTCCTTACTAAGTTAGGCATTCATCTTTTTCTTTAAGTCTCCCCTTTTTCTTTAAGTTTCCCTTTTTCCTTAAGTTTTCTTTTTCTTTTCACTTTTCCCCCTTTTTCCTTTTTAACTAAAAATCAATTTAGCAAGTTTAGACAAACAACCATTTACTCTTTTTATGAATTTAATCATCCATTAAAATTTTTACTTTAATAATTAAAGTTTGAATTTCTCTTATTAGTTATAAAAGAACCTTTAGTGAATTGAAATTTTATAAGAAGAGTTTTAGTGAATTAAAATTTTATAGAAAGGATCTCAGTGAATTTTTTTATAAAAAAGACCTTAATGAATTAAAATTTTATAAAAAGAACCTTAGGGAATTAAAATTTCCGCTTTAATCCTGTTATACGTCTAATCAATTTTTTTATTTTTTTTTTGTTCTGAGGTTCTGCTTACACCTAGGTTTTCAATTCACTAGGCTTGGCGATAGTTCTTAAGGAAAAAAATTAGTTATTAAACTTTACTTATCACATCAATCATTTTAAGGCCGACCAGGTCTTAAGGAGGCATAGTTTTCTATGCACTAGGTTTATTTATTTACTAGTTAAAATCACGACGTGCCCTTGAGGACACACTACATCCTCCAAGGTTGTTACTCACCTATTTATGTTCTATTTGTGCAATGTTCCCTTAAAGACACACTACGTGCTCCAAGGGTGGCACTCGCCTCTTGTCATTTTCTTTCCGCGACGTGCCCTTCAATATGAACTACATGCTCCAAGGGTGGCACTCACCTCTTCTCATTTTATTTTTGCGACATGCCCTTCAAGATGCACTACGTGCTCCAAGGGTGTCACTCACCTCTTGAATGAATTTTGTAGACGTCAAACCCATGGAGTCAATACTTTGCTAGGTGATATTGTGGGATACTAATGACCTCTAACGAATAAGGCCCCTACCTTATTGCATGCCCCTTAGAATGATCATGAGCGACTGTCATAGTCTTCGCTCACAACATCATGGGTATTCTTGAACTAGGTAATTGTTAACCTACAGTTCAAGCCACGACGAGAGTGCTAGTAGGTTGTGGCAGGGTTTCTTCCACACCTCTCCCTTAATGTCATTAGTTGCCGTGCATGACCCCTCTACTCCAAATGTGAGTCTAGTCGGAAAGATATCATCACCCTGCATCTATCAACGAATCATATCAACAATAATAATCAATCATCATAACATCTAATCATATGTACATATGTGACATCAACAACATTCAAACCCTAACAGTCCACTCCCTGAATCGATCTAGAGTCTAAGGGGCTTCATATATTCCTCTGCATCCTCAATGTTTAGAGTCACGCACACAAATGAGAACCCAATCAATAGCACCTATATATGTAAATACAACAAAATAACATATCATCAAATCCACAATATCTCATAATCATAATCAAAATGACCAATAGTATAATAACCTGGATCACTTGCATGCAAGTATCCTCAAAGAATAATTTCTCTCAGTGCGTGCAATATATGGATGTTACATACACCCCCTCTTGTTTTAAACTTCATCCTGAAGTTTCACAGCATGTAAGTGAAAAAATAAAGTGCATCAAAATATCATAGGTCTATCTATCAAACAAAAATGTAAACTACTGACGCATATCATATGTGTCCTTCGAGGTCGCCAAGTGTAGAATATATTTGTCCCACTGGACCTTGACCTGATCTACTATTTGACATCGTAGCCATCGAATGTAATTGTCCAATATGCAGATTGGCTCCACCGTGAGAGAACCCTCGTTAGATATCTGCAAGGAACGCATGTCAATAACATGTGTAGGATCACTAATATAACATCTCAAAATAGATACATGAAAACATCGTGTATACGTCTAAAAGAATAAGTCAAGGCTAGTCGATATGCCATGGGCCCCTTCTTTTCCACAATATCGAAAGGTGCCATGAAACTAGGAGAGAGTTCGCACCCTTTTCAAACTTGATTGAAATGTTATTTAGTTTTACCTACAAGAAGACTCAATCACCAAATTTATAACTACGATCGACACAATGCGCATCGGCATAAATCTTCTTTTGATACTACGCTTCCTTGATCCTTTGTCATATTTTTTTCATTTGATAGTCCATTTCTTGGATCTCTTTTGGTCCCACCATGAGCCTATTATCAAGCCTATCCCAACTCAAAATCACCTGACATGGTCACCCATAAACAAAATCGAAAGGCGCCATCTTAATGGTTCTTTGATAACTATTATTATATGCAAATTGTACCAATGGAAAGAGTTCTTCCCAATTCTTTTGTTGGTCCATAATGTACATATGAAAAATTTCCTCCAAGATTTGGTTTGTTCGTTTAGTATGCTCGTTTGTCTCCGGGTCATACGCAGTACTAAAGTTAAGTTGGGTTCCCAAGGCCTCTTGGAAACTGGTCAAAAATCTCCCTTTAAACATTGATCCTCTATCAGATATAATCCTCTTGGCAATGCCATGCAACCTCACAATCTCACTGATGAAAAATCTGGCTATGTCAGGTGCCTGATACATCGTTTGCATAGGAATAAAATGAGCACTCTTCATTAGAGTGTCAACTACCATGAAAATCAAGTCGTGTCTCCTTTCTGTCAGTGGAGATACAACAATCAAATACATCAAAATGACCTCCCATTTCAATTCTGGAATAGCATGTGGTTGTAGTAGTCATGTTGGATGTCTATGTTCAACCTTCACCTACTGACATTCTAGACATCTTTCCATGTAGTTGACTATGTCTACCTTCATTCATTTCAAGAAGAATAAGGGTTTATGGTCTTCCCTCATCTTCGTGACTATTGGGTGAGCCATGTACACTGCTCTATGAGCCGCGTTTAGGATCAAACTACTCAACTCATCGTTGGGTGGTATGTAAATTCAAATTTTAAATCTCAGTAATTTGTCGTTGTCCAAAGTAAATCCTTCAAATTTTGGTACCATCATTGTGTTTTGTCCGATAAAATATTTTATCTATTTGTACCAGTCATCATCGCAATGTAAAGTTAGAATATTTTCACCTAGATTTGTCAGAAGAAGCATCACCAAAAATATGTGTAGTATCTAAATCAACGCATCTACCACTATGTTCACTGTTCCTTTTATGTAATTATTCTCGAAATCGTACTCGCTATGCAATTCCAACCAACTTCATTGTCACGCGTTCAATTCGATTTGCGTAAATATGTGAGTAGTCAACAATGGTCTATTTTTAGTTTGAATTTCCATCCAATAAGGTAGTGTCTCAAAACTCTCAAGGCATATACAATGGCTAACAACTCCAAATCGTGTGTCGCATAGTTTTCCTCATGACTTCTCAACTTTCTCTAGATGTAAGTGATCACTCGACTATCTTGCACCAAGACTTTGCCTAAGCCTTCCTTGGATGTGTCAGTGCATACCAAGAAGTCTGTATCCATGTCAGGGACCTTTAGTATCAGTTGTTTTCAACAAATCCTTGAGCCTCCGAAATTCCTCCGTGCATTTCTGGGTCCAAACAAACTTCTTGTTCTTCTTCTCCAATTATGTAATTGGATTTTCTATCTTCGAAAAATCCTCAATGAACCGTCGACGGTATCCTTCTAAACCCATGAAGCTACACATTTTGGGGACATTCATTGGCACAGGATATTCCATAATAGCCTCGAACTTTTTTGGATCCACGATTATACCTTTGTCAGAGATGACATGCCCTAAGTAACGAATCCTTTATTGATAAAATGAGCATTTTGAAAATTCCCCTTACAATTTGTTCTCTCGCAGACACTGTAGTACCAAGCACAAGTGCTCATCATGCTCCTCCATCATTTGAGAGTAATCAAAATATAGTCAATGAATACTTGGATAAACTTGTCCAAGTATTCCAGGAACACCTTATTCATCAAACTAATAAATACCCCTAGGGAGTTCTTCAGTCCAAATGCTAAAACAATAAACTTGTAATGTCCAAAACTCATCTTAAAGGTGGTCTTAGCGATTTCGTCCTCCTTGATCTATAAATGGTGATACAATGATCTCAAATCGATCTTTGAAAACACTATCATGCCTTTCATATGATCGAACAGATCATCAATCCTTGGCAACGGATATTGATTCTTGATCGTTTCCTTGTTTAATTGACGGTAGTCAATGCAGAGTCTCCACGACCCATACTCATTTCATATGAAAATAAGAGGCACACCCCACGGTAACACACTTGGATGTATGAGTCCTAGGTACAACAACTCCTTCAGTTGCATTTTCAACTCCTACAACTCTGGGGTAGACATTCGATAAGGCGTTATTGGTATCAGTTCAGTCCCCGGTTTGAGTTCTATGGTAAATTCCAATTCCCTCTTGGGTGACATGCCAGGTAACTACTCAGGGAAGACGTCTGCAAACTCTCTCATCACCGGCAGGTTTTCTAGACCTTTATCTACTCCCTTCTAGTTTAACGCTAGGATCACAAAAATCTTACATCCCTTACGCATGCTCTTCTGTAGCTTCAAGAAATAAATGAAACTCAGGGAAACTCCCTAATTCCGACCTACAATCACATGTCTTTGTCCATCATCGTTTACCAAGATCAACCATTTTGTATTACAGTTGAGTATCACCTCATGTGATTTCAACCAGTCCATACCGATCACGACATCATAAGATCCTAATATAATGATGTACAGGTTGGTCCTGTTGCAAAACTCTCTCAAGTTAAGGCTGCATTCTGTAACCTTCCCTCCAACCTTCTGTTTGGATCCTGAAGCCATTTCTACAAACATAAACTCATCCTGTTCGACTGCCTTTACCTTAAGTATATTTAATATTGCACCAGAAATGAAACTCTTTGTAGCACCTGGATATATCAAAATACTAAGTGTCTAGTCAGTGACGGTACGTGACGTATTGAGCATAGTCAACTGGCGCTTTTCTTGGTGCTTATTCAACACTGCATGAATCTGATGGGCCTTGCCCAAGTCTCCCATGGTACCAGGTCTAGTTGATCTAGATGCTTTGGTCCTCTCCATTGGGCAGTCACGCTGGTAATGTGGCTCCCCACATCTCCAACACCCTTTCTTCGGTCCAGTACTCCTGGTACCCGAAGTAGAAGTTGACGGCTCACCGACCTGGAACCCTGGTCTGTTCTTTTGAATAGGCCTAAACTGTTGTAGCTGCATTTGACGTTGTTGCTGGCAATGTTGTCGTCTGTAAGGAGTCCACTACTGAGGTGTTGGTCACCAAGGTGTAGTGAAGGTGGGTCCTCTATGGAAACCATGATATCCTAGTAAAAGTATAGTTGTTGTCTAATGCTTCTACGCACTAGATCACACCTTCCCTACTGGTCTCGCTTGATTCCTGCTCTGAACCTCGCTGATAAGCTCCTTTTCTACTATGAGGGCCTTCTGGACAACATCATGCAAGGTTTGGGGTATCAAAATCCTAACCTTTGCATGAATGTTGACATTAAGGCAAAACAAGAACCTATTGACCTTAAGTTTTTTGGTATTCAAGTGTAGAGAATACGAAAGCAGCTCCATAAAATGGGCCTCATACTCGGGAACCATACGACTGCCCTGTCACAAGGTGTTGAACTCGTTGAGCTGACACTCAATGAATTCCTCTGATAGATACTTCTCTCAAAACCATTCCTCGAAATGTTCACATGACACTTCTTCAATGACCATGTTCAATTTTGGTAGGAGCATCTTCCACCATAGAAGAGCACTCCCCTTCAGTTGAAATACCACCATGCGAACCTTCATGTTGGAGGTATAGTCATTAAGTGCAAAGCACATCGCCATATTCTCCAACCATGCCTCTGCGGATGCATTGTTTGAGGTACCAAAGAACTTGGGAAATTTTACCTTCTCAAGTTCATGGTGAATGCTACCAGTATCGACCGGAGTGCGTGGTGGACCCTCAGGGGGTGTCGATGCCCTGGCCTCATCTCTATCCAAACAGATGATCAGTGCCTCAAACATCTGTTGAATGGACCTCATCAACCCAACCACATCACCCACAACTATCTGCTCCTTCCCAACAACATGCTTGTCTCCCTGGGGTTTAGACCCCTTGGGCATGGATGGTACTAGAGGCGTCATGCCTCCTCCCCTAACACCCCATCATCTACCTTCATGGCATACTCTAACCATGATTACCTGCACGAATACAATTCAACTTAATTAGCAACATTATAATCAAATATCAATCAACAAAATCCGTAGTGATCCCAAGTCGTGGGTCGAACCGAATCTGATACGATATGTAACGACCCCCGTCGTTACGACTACGTGCAATGCAAAGAAAGTGAATTTTTTTTGTTTTAAGAAGGAATGAAATCAACAACAAAAATTAATCAACACAACTTGATGATGAACACAACTTACTTATTTAGGAAACATACAACAATGATCCAACATACTGTCACATCATGCAACTGGACGAAACATGCAATAATCAAATAGACAAATAAAATGACTAATATATGGGAAAACATCAAGATAAACCATACACAACCAACATCAAATGACATAGGTAACTTGAACCTTCACGGAGAGTGAGGAAAAAGCACAAACAAGAGTTACAACACAAGAACCAACATAAATTACAACGAACATAACACCCACATTAGGAAGCACATGATTCTGGCTAGGTTATCCTTCGCTTCTATCAATTGGGGAGTGCAATGATCCCCTCATCATGAATCAGTCAACAAGATGCAAGTGACATGATTCAATAATTAAATTGCACAACCAACTGAAGGATTTCTTGTTTTATTATGAGGTACTTTTTAAGGAATTCTCCCACACTGTAAAATTTAATAATTTGATTAATATCTAAAATTCGTCTGCATGGATATTCTATTTTAATTCTCTATATAGTAGAATGTTATTTGAAAGATAGCTTAATCATATGTGATATAAGAAGTTAGTAGTTACAAATGTTATGCCAAAATAATGTTTACCATCATAAACAAAGTAAATTAATATATTAAGAAAATGAATTCAAGGGGTTTTCTTTTTGGATTAAAAGAACTTCCACCTCATCTTATCTGTCAGTTTAAAATAGTTGTCCAGAAATAATTATGCTATCTAACAACAATATGCCAACTAACCATATCACTATCTAACAACAATATGCTAACTAACAACAATATGCAAAATAAAAATATGCTAACTAACATCACTATCAAAGAACAATATGCTAACTAACAATATGCTATCTAAAAATATTCTATCAACAATAAAATCGTTGTCTAATCAAAAGATAAAATTGGTGTCTAATAAAATCCCTACCTAATAAAATCGTTGTCTAATTTTTGTCTATCAATATGCTATCAACAATAAAATCGTTGTCAACAATAATTCGTTGTCTGGTTGATGAATCATTTTCTAACACAGTACTGCTGATTATTAATAGTTGTTGTTCATTAACAAGTCTATTGATACATCTATTGATAAAACTAATGATAAATATATTAATAAATCTGTTGATAGCGTTGGTTATATATGGGGTGAATCAACGAGAAAATCGTGGTGGAAATTCAGTGTAATAAGACAAGAAAATCGTGGTTCAAAAATGACATGGATGTCTAACATAATATTCTTGTTTAATAAAAAGAAATCGATGAATAAATACTATGTCAAATCTCTTGTAAACACTGTGTAAATTCGTTGTCCAACGCCAAGGAAAATCATCCAAAAATAAAATCGTTGTCAAAATCTATACAAGATCTCTTTGCTTCATTCATTATTATTAAATCCACAATCACGCACAACAATCTATACAACAATTATTATTAATTTTGTTGTCAAAATTATTAAATTCGCAGTCACACACATTCATAAATTTGTTGTCATTCATATGTAAAAACTTTGTCTATTAAATATGCGATAAGAAAGAAATGAGGAAAGGAAATGTAGTCTAACTACGATGTCAACAAAAATAGTCAAGGATTTTTTTGTAATCATAAATGTTAAATAAATGTTGTGTAACATAACATATATCATCTACAAAGAGGCTCTCTTGAGATGGATTCTCATGCAGTACCTTGAAATTTATACCCAACCAAAAGTTGGCCTTCAATGGATTAAATGGAAGATTGAAGGCAATGCTTTGTTATAATAGAGTGATAAAATGTAAAGAATGATACAGATATGGAAGGAAACTTGTAAATTTTTAGTGTAGTAGAAGAATTGTAAGAGATTTTAATGTAACAAGGGGGATTATTCATCTCACAAAAATCACAGAGTAAAAATGGGTAAAATTCATGGTACACTACAAAAAAAATCACTGGGTATTACAGGTGAATTTGCTGAGTAAAAATACAGGGAGAAATCGCAAGTCAAGGAGTGGAAATCATTGAGGATTGACTCACATTGTTGAATGAATTTTGGGAAAAATATGTAGCGATTACTTCTCTTAGGTGGGAGAGAATGCTAGAAAATGTAGAGAGAGCTAGACCATAACTCAGAAACTTCAAGATTAAGGTAGTTGGATGAAGGAACAATGAAACACATAGAGAATCAAATGAAGAAAAAAATATCGCTAAAATCATAGAGAAATAAAGAAGTAATTTCACTGTACAAAAAGGGATTTGTTGGGTAGAGAAATTATCCTTCATTTTATTATCCATGCACAGGAAAGAAGGGAAATTGAATCTAAATCTTTAACACTGAAGTGAATGAAAGTCGATTTGGATCCTAGCCGACTGCTCACGCACAAACTAATAACTAAAATGATAAGGGACAAAAGATAAAAACACAATTTTTCTTCGTATTAAATCAATAAAAACAAATGCAGAGAAGTCATTTCAATCAGAGTTTGGGTTCTCCATGGGAAATCAATTCAAAATACAATGAGCATAAGGCTAGGATGACTTTAAGTTCTCTGATCATAAAACGATGGCCTCATCAAGAAAATTTGCTGAAAGATAAAAATGAAATCTCTGGATAGTGTTATGTTGGTTAAACATAAACTTTAACACAATAGAAGTACATTAATGAAGGTGCGGGAACAATATTTAAACTACCATTCAATACAAATATACACATATGTACCGTAGACAGATGAAAAAGCTCCAATTTCATTGTCCCATGCGCACTTTGTCCATCTCCCGCTTGCCAACCAATGTGACCTCACTATTACCTCTCAGACAATGCTAGGGGTACTCTTATTCCCCCTGAGCCCCCCAAGCTGCAAAGTGGCCAAACACACAATACTAGAGAATGAGAGCACGCAACTCTCCTCTCAAGGTTGAGCTACCACTCATTACTCGAGCTGGGTATCCAAACTCCCACAAGAGAAAGTTCAGTCAAGGTAAAATTTTAGTAGCGTAACATTATGCAAGCCAGACGTGATCCACACTCTTCCTCCGCCATCCTTTTATAGAGTTTTCTTAGTCATTAGTTTAACACACCCATGATGGGGCTAAAAATACAAAAATATTTCGTCCTTCTTACAGGAACAAATCCTCTTTCTCTCTACGGGTTCTAATTTGGAGAGTCCAGGACTGAGCCCGAGCCTCCAGTCAAGATTCTCCAAGTCTAAATCAAATGAGACTTTGAGACCATGATAGTCTCACCTCTAAATCAGACACATGCCCTTTCGGTCTTTGTTGTAGGTCTTAATATATCCATGACCTTCTCCTTCACACATCAGCGATGTCTCGAAGTTGGTGTTAGCCCCTATTCTCTTAGCCTCTCCTCGAATGTGACCTTGGTGATGAACATGCAATTGCAAGTGCGACCACAAGCGGTTTGGGGTCAAACTACTTTTGGTCCCACAATCCTCCTCAAGTCTCCACGTGTCCTCCTAATGAAACCATGGTTTGAATTGCGGCCCACCCTTGAGATTTTAAACTTCATGCAACTCATTTCCCTGCAATCCTACGGGATCATTGATCTCGCGATCTTGATGATACTGTTTGAATCGACGGTTCAGATCTGTTCCTCCCAAAAATACGTACCAGATCTATCCCTCCTAGATCAATGATTGTGATCTCTTCGCAATTCTAGACTTCAGGGTTTTGAAATCTCAAACCCTTCTTCTTTCGTACTTCAAAATTCTCAAGCCGACGATCTGCAGACACCTATCCTGCTCGATCAATGGTATTTCTTTCACTTCAGGTGTTTGAACATTTAACCCAAATCAACGGTCCTCCAACCCTCTTCTTGATCGACGGTCGATATCTCCTTCGGGTTTTGGACTTCTAAGATCTCAAATCTCAAACATTTTCTCCACTGAATTTTATCCGAAGGCTGTTGACGCAAACCCCTGACCCTTGGGCCAAGATCTGCACAGGATCGTTCCAAATCTACCCCTGAGTCAAATTGACTCTTCGGTTCCTCCTCAAGGAATCCCACACACACACAACAATGTTTTCTACAGGTCCTTATAGGTATGCCCGTGTGATTAAACACAAGGCATCACCTTGATCTCTTGACCACAATAAGATCACGCCCTTCACTGAATCGGGACTTTGGGGTTTCTTGATTGCATGATTTATGTTGTCGAGTTTCTCTCTCTTCAACACATCAAAACCCGAAATGCCGAAACGCCAAAATATTTGGCCACGTCCTCCTCCACAGTTTTATCACGCTTCGTGACTTCAGGAATTTTGGAACAAACAAACCTGACCTCTTGTCTTCGAAAATACTGAAATGCTGAACCCCGATCCTTTCAGCAAAGGCTGGCTCCCCAACAAGACTTTTCGCTAATTCAGAGTTTCGGACTTCGCAATTTCGCGAATCCGGATGCAAGACTCCCAACCCTTCAACCTACAAAACCCCAAAAGGGTTAACAAGGTTGGGCTCCACCTATCTAACGAGGACACGCCACCTGTCCACTCCACTGTCCTCTGTCTCTATCATGGACTCTTTCAACTTGTCACATAAGATTTCTGTCTTTCAGGACTTGAATAAGCCTTCGACTATCGTTCGTTATTTCAGGCTTCCAGGTACCGAGAGTTCGAGACTCTCGATCCCAAAACGCTACCTCCTCTGTTTTTCGACACCCGAAGTGCCGAAATCCTGAAATTTAAACCAAGTCCATTTGCAACCCATGACTTCGGTATTTTCACTTCACTATGCCTCGACTCCTTGTCATCAGGACCTCCGAAGTACCGAAATCCAGACTTTCGAATTTTCAAAAATTCCACTACTCACCTTCACATGCGATGATCCATTTCATGATTCCAAAATGTGTGAGATTGAAGGTTTTGGCCTGCACTTCCACCTTCCAAACCCCAAAACACCAAAATGATCCTCACGCCCCAATTGGTCATGATCAATGGTCCTCCTTGAATCTTGAAACCAACGAGATGGGTTCGTCCAACTCTTATCCACCTTGCAGATCCTCTTGATCATATGGCCCTCACAACTTCGTGAGTTCTCCACAGAGAATCTCAACCATCTGATTCACTCCTCCATAAATCTCTGTGAAACGAGCCAATGTTCTTTCACTGGGACTTAACCTTCTACACGATAGTTCGGCTCCCCATATTCCTTTGAACAGTTCAAAGGCGTTAAACCTCCTGAGCTTTCTATGGCAACTCAAGTCTCCAAAGGACTCCTACACGCACTCTTTGCGGAAATATTTCAAATACTCCTTGGTATTTTACCTCTCGACTCTGTGCACTTTCTGCAACAACAGTCCTTCCTCTTTCAACCTTAGTTGATAAGTTCTAAGGCCTCGACTAGCCTGCGCACACCTTGCATGGCTTCTGGGCTTCACCTATACTTATGCTAGAATGAGAACAACGGTATCCCTCCTGAGATTTCTGAGATAAAACTCAGAAACCTTGTCAACACACTCCTTGCGAACGTTTCACTGCACTCCTTGTAGGAACTCTCTCTCTCAGGAAGAGAAACAATTGAAACTCATTCTCCTCTCTCAGACTTCATACATTCAACATGAAATCATACATTTAACACAAAGTAACAACAAATGCATAACAGCGAGAACAAAACAATTGTAGTCATACTATTCAACATATGTAAACAGTGAATATCGTAACACCATGAATCTGATTCAAACCTTCATATATTAATTCAAAGCTCCGATACATGGGTTCTTCCTTCCAGTTCTTTGTTATAGCTCTCTCTTTCTTCTCTATGCTAATGATACAACAATACAATGGTACAAAGGTGAGGGTGTCTATATCCATTTCCCCTCCTACTCTCTAAACTATCTAATCTATAATTCAAGTCTACCTACTTCCATTAACTACGCATAAATACCTCTACATACTATAGACAAGAGCAATGCTCAAGGTCTGTTCACAATATATTGACATAAATGTAAGTACGCTTCTAGCTATTACATTAATATCCGCTCTTTAATTTTTAAAAACATTTCAAAATGTGTGAAATGTGTGTTGTGCTCCTCCAGCTGTCTTTTGCCTTCATGCTCGCTTGGCTAGCTACTTATGATGCTCCTCCATCATACTCCCTCGGTTGAAAATTTTCATGAACTCATGTTCATGAGCTCTTACACAGTCTGTCCATGCTTCTGAATTTCTGCTTCATCTTCCCAACTAGCATCTTCAACTAGATGTCCTTTCCATTTGACAAAGTATTAAGAATACTCTTTCCTCCTGGTCCTTTTACTAACCCTCTTGTCAATTATGCTTTCCATCTGCGGCTTTCAGCAAGAGTCATTTTGTAAGGTAGCTAGAGAGGTAGTT
>ML777610.1:330219-343164 GCA_009831015.1 Picea engelmannii
AGTGATAATAGTGGAGGTATTTCAATGTAAGATGGACTAGGTCTACTATATTAATAAATAAGGCCCACTATGGTAGTTACATATAATAAATGGGTAATTAGATATAATAAATGTAAGAGGACTTCTTAGAAGGTTCTACTTCTAGAATATTCCTCCTCTAGAATGTTCTTAGGTGATGGTAGCACTATATAAAGGTGTTCAAACAATGTAATGAGACATGAAGAGAAGTATTGTCTTTGGAGCTGAAGCTCATTAGGAGGATGCCCCCTCGAAGAGGCAAGTGAACATGAGAGGATCCCTTGCATAATAGGATCCATTGTATGGTGTTGTCCTACCTCAAGGGTTTGATAATAATAGAATGTGGTTTCTTCTATCTTGCTTTGTGGATCTATTGTGTATTCAGTATTTGTGGTGATTATAATTGTAGATCTATATTGGTACTTAACACATTTGTTTGATCCATTGAACTTCTTCCTGTTCATCCTCTTCTCTTGCTTCTTCATCTTTGTAAGGGTACAAATACACAACATTGAATATCGGTGAGATTCCGACCCCATCGGGTAATTCAATCTCATATGCGTTTGCCCCAAATTTCATTATGACTCTCCACGGTCCAATATTTTTCATCTTCAATTTGTTATATGTTCCCCTTGGGAACCTCTCCTTCCTCAGATGTGTAAGAATCATATCACTAACATCAAATTGAAATTCTCTATTATGTTGATCTGCTCTGTGCTTGTATTCTTGATTTGAATTCTGCAGTCTCTCTTTGACTTGGCTGTGAAGCTCCTTCATTCCCTCTGCAAAGTCCTCTGCACTAGCACTTTTGAATTTGGCTTGTTCCAAATATTTCAATTCAGAAACTCCCCTTGGCTACATTTAATATACAATCTGGAATGGACTCTGCCCTATGCTTCTGTTAATAAAATCATTATAAGTGAATTCCACCTGTGGCAGAATGTGATCCCACTGACTGTGGTGTTTAGTCACTAAGCTCCTCAGTAAATCTCCCAATATTTTGTTCACGACTTATGTCTTCCCATCCATCTGAGGATGATATGCCAAGATAAAAGACAAACATGTCCCCAACTTCTTCCATAAGGTCCTCCAGAATTTCCCTATGAACTTGGTATATCGATCAGAAATGATACTCCTTGGCAAGCCATGAAGTCTGACGACTTCCTTGAAAAGCATGTTTGCAATATGAGTTGTGTCGTTGGTTTTCTGGCATGGTATGAAATGTGCCATCTTGGAAAATATGTCAACTACCATAAAGATTGAATCATAGCCTCTTTTCATTCTTGGCATTCCTAATATAAAATCCATGCTCACTGCGTCCCATGACCTTTCTGGTATGGGTAATGGTTGATATAACCCTATGTTTTGCCTTTTCCCTTTTGTGTGTTGACAAATCCTGCATCTGTCCATAAATTTCTTAACATATGTCCTTATCCCTGGCCAAAAATATGATCCGTTCAACTTTGAGAACATCTTATCATGACCGAAGTGTCCGACCAATCCTCCACTATGTTTTTCTTTCAGCAAATTCTCCCTCATGGAGCATTTTGGAATACATAGTTGATTGCCCCTGAATAACAATCCATTTTGGATCATATATTTGGTCCATTGGTTTATGTCCCTGAGAATTGGATTCTCAGATGCCTCATATGCTTCCTTAAAATCTGGGTCATCTCTGTACATTTCTTTGAGGTTATCAAAACCTAAAGTTTCGACTCTGAATTCTTGCATAAGCAAACATTTCCTGCTCAAAGCATCAACAACTTTGTTAGCAGTTCCAGAAATATGCTTAGTCACAAAACTAAAATTTTGCATGAATTCATTCCATTTAGCATGTTTTTGGTTCAACTTCTCTTGTTGAGTCACGAATTGTAAAGCATGATTATCACTGTACAAAACAAACCTTTAGGAACCAAATAATGTCTCCATTTCTTCAGTGCTTGTATGACTACATAAAATTCTTTGTCATATGTTGAGTACTTGATCTTTGCTTCATTCAATTTTTCACTGAAATATGTGATCGGCCTATCGTCTTGGTTCAAGACCGCTCTAATTGCAAATCCACTTGCATCACACTTGACCTGGAATGTCTTGCTGAAATACAGTAAAACCATAATTTATTGTTCCGTGATCTTCTTCCTCAGCAGATTGAAACTCTTCTTTGCTTCTTCTGTCTAGTGAAAATATTTGTGTCTTTCCTTCACCGTATAAATCATTGGTACGCTAATTCCACTGAATTTTTGAATGAATTTCCTATAGAAACTAGCCAAACCGTGGAAGCTTCGAACTTCAAACACATTTTTCGGAGATGGCCAATTCTTAATCCCATTTACCTTTTCTGGATCCATCTTCAACTCATTTGCAGAGATAACAAAACCCAAATAAATGAGTTATGTCCTCATAAATGATGATTTCTTCATATTTATCAACAACTTCTCTTTCTATAATCTCTTCATCACTGCAACTAAATGTTTTAAGTGTTCTTCTTCTGTATTGTTGAAGATTAATATATCATCAAGATATACAATGACGAATTTCCCAATGAAATCCTTCAGGACTTCGTTCATTAATATCATGAAAGTACTGGGAGCATTCGTTAAGCCAAAAGGCATGAAAATCCATTCATACAGCCCCTCATTCGTCTTGAATGTTTTCTTCCATTCATCGCCTTCTCTCATTTGAATTTGATGATATCCGCTTTTCAAATCAATCTTTGAAAAAAACTTGGCTCCACTCAAGCAATCCATCAAGTCGTCCATCCTTGGCAATGGAAACCTGTATCTGATGGTAATCTTATTGATTTTCCTTGAGTCTGTACACATCCTCCAGCCTCCATCTTTCTTTGCGCTGAGCACTGTCGGAACAACACATGGACTCAAGCTCTCTCGAATCAATCCTTTGTCCATTAAGTCATGTACCTGTCTCTTAACTTCTTCATTTTCCCACGGTGTCAATCTATACGCTACTTTGTTTGGTAAACTGGATCTAGGTATAAGATCAATGTGATGGCTTATACTCCTGATAGGTGGAAATGAACAAGGTAGTTCATCCACTACTATATTGACGAACTCTTCCAACAACTTTTGGATTTCCTCCGGTAAATCATCCACTCTTGTACTAGTCAAAATGATTCTAGGCTTCTTGACCACAATAAATTATGTGTCTTCCTTCTTCTTAGCCTCCTTAAAAAGTTCCTTCCCACTCATGAGAAGTACAATGTTTCTCACCTCTGTTTTCACTTCTTTATCCTTAATCGACATCAACGTGTGAGTCCTCCCATTCTTCTCTAGGGTGTACATGTTCTTTCTCCCATCATGAATCATGTTTCTATCATATTTCCATAGTCTACCCAACAATAGATGACAAACATCCATGGGAATGACATCACATAATGATGGTAATCTTATTAATTTCCCTTGAGTCTGTACACATCCTCCAGCCTCCATCTTTCTTTGGGCTGAGCACTGTCGAAACATCACATGGACTCAAGCTCTCTCGAATCAATACTTTGTCCATTAAGTCATGTACCTGTCTCTTAACTTCTTCAATTCCTATGGCGTCAATATGTACGCTGCTTTGTTTGGTAAACTGGCGCCAGGTATAAGATCAATGTGATGGCTTATACTCCTAATAGGTGGCAATGAACAAGGTAGTTCATCCACTAATATATCGATGAACTCTTCCAACCACTTTTGGATTTCCTCCGGTAAATCATCCACTCTTGTATTGGTCAAAATGATTCTAGGCATCTTGACCACAATAAATTGTGTGTCTTCCTTCTTCTTAACCTCCTTAAAAGGTTCCTTCCCACTCATGAGAAGTATAGTGTTGCTCACCTCTGTTTTCACTTCTTTATCCTTAATCGACATCAACATGTGAGCCCTCCCATTCTTCTCTAGGGTGTACATGTTCTTTCTCCCATCATGAATCATGTTTCTGTCATATTGCCACAGTCTACCCAACAATAGATGACAAACATCCATGGGAATGACATTACATAATATTTTATCCTTATATCCTCCTATTTTAAATTCAAATAAACATTGTTTAGTGACATTTACCTGATACCCTTTTTGTACCCACAAGACTCTGTATGGGCTTGGATGTACAACAGTCTCCAGCTCCATCTTTTCTACCATATCTGTAGATACGATATTATCTATGCTACTTCTGTCCACTATGACTTTGCATACCCTGTCTTTGGTTTTGCAAGCAGTCTTAAACATACTGTTTCTTTGGGCTGGGTTCTCTACCTCCTTCTCTAGCTTTAAGAGAACTTTCCTCATCATCAAAGATCTTCCACCCTCAACATATTCTGTCTCCACATTTCGTCCTTGAGCTTCGGAAATGTGAGTTTCACCACAATTTATTTTCTTATCTGGACACTCATAGGATTTATTTCTGATCTTTCCATAGACAAAGAATTTTACTTCACCACCTCTGCCTCTTCCTCTTCCTCTAGCTCGAGGAAAAGTATTTCTATCGGTATGTTGCCCTCTCTGTGAACTTTCGCCTCTCTTAGGTTGAGTTTGAGGTTTCTTCCCTTCTTTAGATTTCTGAGTTCTGTCTTGGGAAATTGTTTTACCTCTGGCTTGACTTCTGCCTCAGCCTCTTTGACCTTGCTTCCGACTCAGCTTCTCTTCATCTTTCAGATCCATCTGATAAGCATCTTCCACATTTCGAAGGGTCATCATGCTCATCTCATATTGGATGTCATATCACAGACCATTTATGTATCTAGAAACTTTCTCATCATCGCTTTCCCGTTGTCGTGTGATGTAGTGAGCCTGAGGTGATGCATTGAAGCTTAGTGTTTGACTTTGAGTGGTGGAATGGAGTGGAGGGACTTGGTGCTTGGATCGATGAGTTGTGTGTATGGTCTCGTGATCTTGGCACTTGGATAATTGGAGATTATTCTTCAGGAATCATTTGTAGGGAATCCCACCTCCTGCGACACCATATATGTGGATTGTTCTAGGAAATTTTTTTCATATAAATGTTTGTCATATGCACCACATGGAATATTGTTAAAAAGTGACCCACATTGAATTGATGACAGAAACAAGTGGGTGTATGAGTCAAATTTTAGTCCAGAAACCCTCCCATATCGTTAAGGCATGCAAATATTCTATCCATGTAAAATTTTAGTGCATACAAAAACGTTTTGAAAAAAATCAACATTGGCCCCATTCACAGGTCACCATTGCCGGTGTCTAGACCTAGTACAATGTTTGTTCATTGTTCCTTTTAAAAAAAGGATAACGATCCCCTCCCACAATTATAAAGGTTAGAGGTTAGAATAACAATGTTTATTGATGTTAGTTGTCTAAGATTATAAAGGTTAAGGGATAGGTGTTACATCATTATTTTTGGTGTTAATGGTTAAATGGGTTACGAGTTGCAAAGGATTGTGGTTAGGAGTCATAGGGGGTAACTAAGGGTCATAGGAATTTAGGGTTGATACATTCTTAGGAGTTAAGAGATAGATTTGATAGAGAATCTAAGTGTTAGTTTTTATAATTTCATATGTGTTAGAGGTTAATTATGTAATTTACAATTCCTTAAAGGTTTAAAGTTGTATGAGTCATATGGTTAGGGGTACTCATTGTTGATAATGGTTATTATAAGGTGAAAATTTGCAGGGTTTATAACAATTAGGAGTTATAGGTGTTATTAAATTTAAGGGTTAGGAGATGTATGTCATGTTAGAGTTTAGGTGTTAGAATTACAAAGTTTAGGTGTTACAATATAAAGTATAGAGGTTAGAATAATAATGTTTATTGGTGTTATAAAGGTTAAGGGATAGGTGTTATATCATTATTTTTGGTGTTAATGGTTAAATTGGTTATGAGTTAAAAATAATTTTTGTTAGGAGTCATAGGGGGTAACTAAGGGTCATATGAATTTAGGGTTGATACATTCTTAGGAGTTACGAGATATATTTGATAGAGGTTCTAAGGGTTAGTTTTTATAAGTTCATATGTGTTCTAGGTTAATTATGTCATTTACAATTCCTTAAAGGTTTAAAGTTATATTAGCCATATGGTTAGGGGTACTCATTGTTGATAATGGTTATTATAGGGTGAAAGATCACAAGGGTTATAAAAATTAGGAGTTATATGTTAAATGGGTTATGAGTTACAAAGGAATGTGGTTAGGAGTCATAGGGTATAACTAAGGATCATAGGAATTTAGGGTTGATACATTCTTAGGAGTTATGAGATAGATTATATAGAGGTTCTAAGGGTTAGTTTTTATAAGCTCATATGTGTTCTAGGTTAATTTTGTCATTTACAATTCCTTAAAGGTTTAAAGTTATATGAGTCATATGATTAGGGGTACTCATTATGGATAATGGTTATTATAGGGTGAAAGATCACAGGGGTTATAACAATTAGGATTTATAGGTTAAATGGGTTATGAGTTAAAAATGATTGTGGTTAGGAGTCGTAGGGGGTAACTAAGGGTCATATGAACTTAGGGTTGATACATTCTTAGGTGTTACGAGATAGATTTGATATAGGTTCTAAGGGTTAGTTTTTATAAGTTCATATGTGTTCTAGGTTAATTATGTCATTTACAATTCCTTAAAGGTTTAAAGTTATATGAGTCATATGGTTAGGGGTACTCATTGTCGATAATGGTTATTATAGGGTGAAAATTCATAGGGGTTATAACAATTAGGAGTTATAGGTGTTATTCAAAGTAAGGGTTAGTAGATGTATGTCATGTTAGAGTTTGGTGTTAGAATTAGAAAGTTTAGGTGTTAGAATTATAAAGTTTAGAGGTTTTAATAATATTGTTTATTGGTGTTAGTTGTCCAATATTATAAAGGTTAAGGGATATGTGTTATATCATTTTTTTTTTTTAATGGTTAAATGGGTTATGAGTTAAAAAGGATTGTGGTTTGGAGTAATAGGGGGTAACTAAGGGTCATAGGAATTTAGGGTTGATACATTCTTAGGAGTTACGAGATAGATTTGATAGAGGTTCTAAGGGTTAGTTTTTATAAGTTCATATGTGTTCTAGGTTAATTATGTCATTTACAATTCCTTAAAGGTTTAAAGTTATATGAGTCATATGGTTAGGTGTACTCATTGTGTATAATGGTTATTATAGGGTGAAAATTCATAGGGTTTATAACAATTAGGATTTATAGGCGTTATTCAAAGTAAGGGTTAGGAGATGTATGTCATGTTAGAGTTTAGGTGTTAGAATTACAAAGTGCAGGTGTTACAATTATAAAGGTTAGAGGTTAGAATAATACTTTTTATTGGTGTTAGTTGTCTAAGATTGTAAAGGTGAAGGGATAGGTGTTATATCATTATTTTTGGTGTTAATGCTTAAATGGGTTATGAGTTACAAAGGAAGCATATGTAACCTATTACATATTGAGTTAACAAATGAAGCATCTTCTTCTAGTTGGATTTTTCCGATATATATGTATGATCCACTAAAGGTGATACATTATCTTATGTATGATCCCATAATTTTAAATGTGTAAACTTCCACATCAAGCATGGCCACACTAGGATCATGCGGTCATTGGACTCAAGGAGGGATGAGGATTTATAATTATACATAGATGTGGATAGTTGGAGGAGAATGATAATTTTTAAGGTGCTAGGCCTCTTCCTACACACCACCAGATCACCTCTCATTGACAGTCTGTGTATTGATCCCTTTTAGTTTCGGGTCATTAGTATTTTCAATTGCAAAGACCTTTCAATCTAGTCAAAGTTAAAATAATGCCTCTTGTTACTTTAGGGTTATAAAGCCTCATCTCAATGCCCATATGCCTCCAAACTTGTGATCTAATCATTTGGTGACAAGTGTCATGAAGGGTGACGACTAAGACTAGGGGTAACTTACAATTCAAGGCTAGGAATGACCAGGCCCACATCAAGTGAAGGAATAAAATTAATATGGTACATGTGTTGTCCCATTCCATGTCATGAACAACATCACATCGATTCATTGAAAACACTAAAACCTGACAAATCGATGTCTCCACTAAATTAGGGTTTATGGTTTACATGATGAATTGATGATGGAAGCAAGTGGGTGTGTGAGTAAAATTTGAGTCTAGAAACCATCCCATATCTCTAAGGCATGCAAATATTCTACCCATGTCAAATTTTAATGCATACAGAAACAGTTTGAAAAAATTTCAACGTTGGCCCCATTCACAGGTTATTGTTGCCCATGTCTAGTCCTAGTACAATTTCCTTGTAAAATTTGAATAAAAGATTTGAATAACACAAATTAAAAATTTCAAATTCAAGTCAAAAGAAGTGTAGTTGAATATAGAAAAAAGGAGAGGCATATTGTTTCAATGCAGAGAAAAACCAATAATGTTCGATGTAGATACTGTTTCAAATTTGGACGGAAATCCCATAGAGAGGAGAGTTATATCAGACAATTTTAGATGGAAATATGAAATATATTTATTTGTCGCATGAAATACTCGAGATGACATACCTACATTATTGGTATGATATGTTTTCGAAATTGCTAAATCCGATTTCTGCAATTAAAATATGCAATTTCGACGTTTTTACATTGAAAATGCTCATAAATGGTGTTTTTTTATATTTTTTAATGAAACCTAAGAACCTAACATCCACGTTGACCATTACTAAAAAAATGTCTTATATTATCGAATTAATGCCAAAAGAAAAACATGTTTCTTTGACAAAAGATTGGGATTGATCATATTTTATTCAAAAATGACAAAAATTAAATTATGGTTGTCATTCATTGGCTTATAAAAAAATATAAACATAAAAATGTAAATCCATGGGATAAGATACCTACATCGATGGTATGAATAGGCACAGTCACACAGAGCTCCTCTTGGTTTTGAGAACAGTTCATTCTCTACTAAACATGGGCAACCACATGAAGGTTGAAGCTCTAATTATGCCCCTCCCCTCACATCACTCTCAATTTCCCCATAGTACCTAATTTGAAATTATAAATAACATGTATCATATACTATATTATACAAAATAAAAACATATAAACACATCCCTCTTCTTTTCAACAATTAAATATTAGTCATCTTCTTTTTCATCCAGATCAACATCTGTATCAGGATCTGGTTCAAAATCGATATTGGTGAATGGCTCATTCATATCAACATGATCATCAACATCATTCTTGCTAATATATTTATCGATATCGTCAATGAGATCGTCGTCTCCTACATTTGGATGATCAACTTCTTCAACTTTTTCGTCTGACACATCACCTACAGGCACCTGCTCTTGATCTGCATAATCAAGAGCTTCATCTTCATTATTATCTTCATCCTTGGATACATGATTATAATTTATTGGTCTTCCTCTTGGATCATATCTAACAATGTATGACCAACCTGCTTTACCAGGTACCTATGAGTACAATACTTTCTCATATTGACTTGGAAGAACATAAGGCTCTATACCCAGTTCAAATGCCCTTGAATTAACCATGGTAAATCCATTATCATGCTTAATAACAGTTCTTTTAGGATCATGTTCATGCATCCGTAGCCTGAACCAATTAACCTCAAACAAAACTATTTTAAAGGAATTAAAATCACACTCAATTATATCTTCCAAATGCCCATAGTACCTATTCTAAGTTTATTCCATATTTCTGACACTTCTAGAGGAAAGTTTGGTGACCTTAAACACTCCAGTTATCCCACAATCTGAGGTTTTCATCTTATCATCCAACATTTTGATATGAAATGTATGACCATTACACCACATAGCCTTGTGATGTTTCAACTGCAACATGGACAACAAGTAAAAAATAGATTTCCAATTAATAAACCCCATATAGTACTTAGTAAATATATAATTCAAAAATTAAACAAACCAAATACATTGAAAAATTGGGAAATAACTAGGAAAATGTGGGTAAAAAATTTACTTGCATGTTTATCTTTTAAATCAAAGGCTAAATCAACTTCCCTTGATGTAAGATAAGGAAATTGATTTGGATGACAATGGATTGTTTAATCATCTTACTCACCCCTTCCCATGATAACCTACTGAAGTATTCTTCATTATATTCTATCCAATGTTCCATCCAATCAAGGTTTTTTGCAATGTATAAATGTAAAGCATCCCACTCTCGAGAAACTATATGAAAAAAGAACAATTTAATATCATTAATCAACTATTGTTAATAAAGGAATAATTTAATATAGTTCAATATGAAGGAACAAAAAATGTAAATAATCAGTATGATAAAATAAAATTGGATAAATAAATGTGTAATATATTAAATCTATGTCAACATATAATAATTACCTTTCACAATACTCATTTTACCTTTCTCCAATAGGACCTCCCCTTCAAATTTGTTGATGGAGTCGAGATTCCAAATGCGAGGCACATTCATATTTTCTGCTAATTTAGGTAGATATTGACTAATATACACCATTCATTGATATTCTATATATCCCTCAAGCATAGAACCCTTCGGACGTGCTCTTTGTCTAACAAAAGCCTTCAATGACTTCAACTGCCTCTGCACCATCCACATTGACCTTGTGTGTAATGGTTCACATAATTCAATCTCCTCAACTTGGTGTTTGAGGTAGTGTTATTGTGCATTGAGAAATGATGGAGGTAGATATTGTTCCATTTGACACATTAATCGAGGAATTTCTCTCTTCCAATACCTTATATCTTCTGTAGATGATTTCTTTTGATGATAGCCACCTACAAATGTCGATGCAATAAAATAATATCAAGGAATACATAAATTTGTAGATAAAACATAATATGTCGATAAGTTCCACTACAAATCACATAAGAAGTACATTTTCCTTATAAAACATTACCTACCTCGTGTATTTGCCAAGTACATAAATAATTTGTTTTATGTTGTTGTCAAAGTCGTCTAGGAGAGATAAAGGTAAAACATACTATAACAAAAAACAAATAATTATTATTTTTTTCCAAAAAATGTGTACCAATAAGGAAATATATTATAACCTACTAATTACCTTAATGAATGTATGTTATTCATGTGTTTTAACCACACCAAAATCACCTTTTTTCATTAAGATATTTTGTATGTTCGACAAAAACCCCATCAGAAACCTAATTTTTTGAATGACTTCTTGTACAATGTTGCTTTGTTGCTCCGTCAATAACCAAGGAAGACTATTATTATTTTCGTGACCATTGCCATTAGAATTAATAATAACACTTTGCAATGTGTGATTAGCTTCCCGGATGCCACAACAAATCTTTCTAATTCTCTCTTTATCAGTCCTTCCATCTAATATTCGTCATAGCAATTCTGTTATGTTCTTCCTAATATGCATTGTATCAAATATATAAATTGTTTGTAGGTTCTCATAGTATGACAATCTACTGAATTGAATCGGGTAAATTTTCATTCCTCGTGGAATCCCATTCATGCCTTAACGACATTCATGAAACATCAACAAATTGAAATTAATAGTAATTAATCAAACAAAATGAAATTAATACTAATGAAATTAACCAAATATTTATATAATATGTCATACATAAATAATTTGCTTACCTTGACGATTTCTAATATATTTCAACTTCCATAGGTGAGGTGTCATTCTTCGTAGGTTTTTTCCATTCTATTCTTTACCATTGAATTTTTCTTTCTTTGTAGTTCTATAACTATGGTTCTTAGGCAGAAAGTGCCTATACTCATCAAACACTTCCTTTCCTAAACTCCTTGAATGACGAGATTTTATCCAGGACCACAAACGCGACATGCAAATTT
The DNA here is from genome assembly GCA_009831015.1 of Picea engelmannii. Classification (NCBI taxonomy): domain Eukaryota; kingdom Viridiplantae; phylum Streptophyta; class Pinopsida; order Pinales; family Pinaceae; genus Picea; species Picea engelmannii. Next base: position 342,007 of record ML777610.1, read on the forward strand.
ACCCTTTGTTTGAAGACCTACAAGATATATGAATTAATGTAGCGAATTAGAGTTACAATTTAAAATAATGCATGATATTTTCAATATATACATATAATATTAAATCACAAAAGAAAGTAACAATATACCACAAAAATGTGTTAACCCAGGGGTATCATGAATTGTCCATGATAGTATTCCATGGAATTGAAATCCTTTTTTCCCTATTGGTCTAGAGATGTCATACATAGTGACGCCAACCCATAAATTCAAGAAATCATCAATAAGAGCATCAATATATATGTTCATATCTTTAACCTTCTACTTACCTAATTGGTTCAACATACTTCATGATTAACTATACTGAACTAGATGTTTTTATATATAAAAGAAATAATTACCATGCAAGAAACAAAGAAATGAAATATTTTGTCATACTTTAAAGAAAATAAAAGATAATTAAATACCTGGAACAATCATTCCCAACATTGTGTGCTCTCTCTTGATCGACATCCAAGGAGGAAGGTTATTGTTTATAACAAAAACAGGCCAAACTGTGTATGTAGAATGAAGCTCTCGAAATGGATTGATACCATTAGCTGCCAACGAAAGTATAACATTACGAGGTTCTTCATTAAAAATTGGCCACTTTTCTTCGATGTACTTCAATGCAGAAACATTTTCATGCATTCTATGAACATTGTCTCAACTTCTGTTCTTTGCATGGAAATCTATAAATTGTGCTATACTTTGGCACCTGAACAACCGCTGAAAACATGGAATTACCAGAATATAAAGAAGAACTTTTTGAGGCACCTTATTTGACACTTTATTGGTTCAATATCTACTTATTTGACATTGTGGGAATTCATTTTCTAATGCATATTGTCCATAGTATATGATATGATCGTTAGTACATGCATCAATAGCCTGATATGAATTTCATAATTTGCATATTGTCCATCGTCCGAGAGTAGATCAAAATATCGTCAATGAATACTTGGACGAACTTGTCCAAGTATTCGCGAAACCCCCCTTCATCAAACTCATGAATACCCCTGGGGCGTTTGTCAGTCCAAAAGGAAAAACAGTAAACTCGTAATGTCCAAATCTCGTCTTAAAGGCGGTCTTAGGGATGTCATCCTCCTTGATCCGTAATTGGTGATATCCGGATCGCAA
>ML777610.1:350087-361330 GCA_009831015.1 Picea engelmannii
TATCGTCAGCCTGCATCACCAATAATCATGTCAGAATGTCGTCATCAAGTCATCACATCAAATCAACATCATAATAAACAAATCAACCCAAAAGCACACTCCCTGACTCAGTCTGGAGTCCAAGGGGGTCTACCGATGCCTCCACATCCTCAAGGTCACAAACCTGCACACTCAATCAACTGAGTCAATAGCACCCGTATACATGAATAGTAACGCATCATATCACCTGTCAATCACATCATAATCAAATATATAAGGTCCAACATCAAAAGGGTCCGGATCACTTGCGAGCAAGTGTCCTCAAAGAATAAGTGGTCTCAGTGCGCCAGAGCGGGATGTTACAAAAGAAATAAAGATCAGGTCGGTTTTAGAGGTTATCATTCAACTTTGGACCAACTTATCACACTTAGGATCATTGCAGAGGAGTTTCACAACAATAAAACCAATATTCTTTGTTGTTTCATTGACATTAGGAAAGATTTTGACATTATCCCTAGGACCAACCATTGGAGTAGGTTAGAAGAGCTAAAGGTTCCATTCAGTCTAGGAGATATTGTGGTAAGGTTGTATGAGAATGTTATTTCCAAGTTTAGGAGCATTGATGCTTGGTTATAATAAATTAACTGCAATATAGGACTCAAGCAAGGCTTTACCCTATTCCCTACCCCTTTTTTCATTTACATTGAAAAATTAGAATATTTTTTGGAAGCCGCATGTTGTGTTGGACCAATTCTTTCTAATGTAGTAATCAGCCTTCTTCTCTATGATGATGATATTGTTAGTATGAAAAGTATCATTCTGACTTAGTAAACAACTTAGAATCCTAAAGGACTTCTTCTCTAGTACATGTATGACTATGAACACTGACAAAACAAAGGTTATGATCATTAAATGCAACAAGATTACCTACGATAATTTTGTATATGAAAACAATATCTTGGATGAAGTGTCTTCATACAAGTATCTTCATACAAGTATATTGGAATTTATATTCATCAAAATCTCAATTGGATTTATAACATTGAGAAAAGGATAAATGGAGGGTAGAAAGATTATTATGGGCTTGAAAATAATTTTAAATTAGCATACCTTTGGCTATGGGATAAGAAAAAGATCCTCTTTGAGACTCTTGTCACTCCTGTTATCTTGTGTGGATGTGAATTTTGGGGATGCAATATCTCTCGAGAATCTTGGAGAAAGATAGAGTAGATCCAAAATAACTATATAACTTATAATGTCAAAGTTAAGGGAAATGCATTTTATCATATCGTCCTCATCGAAGCCATCCTTTACCCCATTGATATCACAACTATGATTAGGTACTTAATGTACAAGAACAAGATAAACAACATGGATAACAAGAGGACCCCCAAAATTGCTTTAGAATCTAGCCAAAATGACCAACGGCTCAAGCGGGGATGACATAATGATGCCAAGTCTTGGATAAATCATTGGGGAATAAAAGAAGAAGTTAGTCTACATAATATGGATGATATTAAAAATATTGTACAAGCTAAATTTAAGGAGAATCAATGGTAATATAAAGAATTAGAGCATAAAAAAAAAATATGATATTATAAGGAGGCGGTTAGCCCTAACCTTGAAGATCAATAGTATCTCTCTATTTTGAGTATTTTAAAGAAGAGAATCAATATTTCTAAAATAAGAACTAATTATCATAAGCTGCATAGTAAAACTTGGTGTTGGACAATTCTCCAAAACACCACGGTAAGAAAGAATGTGTCACCTTTGTGACATCAAGAGGGCTGAAGATGAAAAACAATTTCTCCTAGAATGCCTTGCATATACCCAAATTAGATCATATTTGTCACAATACGGTCCTTCCTAACCTTCTATGTGACCAAAACATTAGTGATCTTGGAACACTTCTCTTAATGGTTTTCAAGCATTGATAACATTTTAAAGAAATCCAAGTAATCTTTTGTTTTTCTTAAACCAATTTTGGTCTCAATGGAGGTTAACCATAATCATCATTATCAATTAAATTAAATTCAATAGATTATTAGTTTTTTTTATATTAAATTAAATTAAATGTATGATTACTTTTTTTTATATTAGATAATAACTGAAAACAATTTTTTTTTAATTTTTTTTAATTTATATTTATTTAAAATTTATAATATTTTTCTTTTAAAACTAATAATATATGAGTTACACAACATCTATTATGTAATAATAAAATTAAATAAATTATTTTTATGTAAATAGTAAATTATATTTTACTATTTACATTAAAATAAAATAAATTATATTTATGTAAATAGTAAATTTTATTTTACTATTTACATCAAATATTGATTTTCTTCCATAAAAATTAAATAATTATTTCAAAATTATTATATTGAATATATTGATTTTATCCATAAATATATTCAAACACTAAATTAACAAGGGAAATAGCTACAAAGTTAGTCCTTACCTCATTGAAAAAAAAATCCAAAGTTGATTGAATGAAGTTTATCCTGAAAATAAAATGTGAAGTATAAATTGTAAAGTAGATTATATATAATAAATTTATGTGAGTTTATTAATAAATGTGTCTATAACCTGTGAGGTTCTATCTATAACTTTAATGAGATATGTTTAAGCATAAAGAACATTGCCTTTTATAAAACATGTGGTTTTAGCCTATTTCTTTTATTTAAGAATACTATGTAAGCTTTTTATTGCTTGATGTTGGAACACATTCAATAAGTTCTTGAAGTTTTTTCAAAGAGGAATGACTATTCTAAAGTACCAGTCACATTCAGGTAAAACCACATTATTGAAAAAGGTGGATAACAACTTCTTACCCTCTAATACTTCGAAATGTTAAAAGAGCACATGAACAAGCCCAATAGCATAATGTAACATCCCACTTTAGTGCACTGAGAAAACCTATTATTTGAGGACACTTGCTCGCAAGTGATCTGGACTTTTCTGATGTTAAAACATTTATAATCAATTATGATGCGTTATGATAGATGACATGATGTTTTACTATTGTATATACAGGTGCTATTGACTCAGTTTATTTGAGTGTGCAGGGTTTTTGACCTGGAGGATGCAGAGGCATCGATGGAACCCTTGGACTCTGGATTGAGTCAGGGAGTGTGATATTTGAGTTGATTTATTTACCATGATATTTATTTATTTGATGATATGTTGCTGACATGTTCTGACATCATGGTTGAAGATGTAGGCTGACGATATCTTTCCGACCAGACTCACATATGGAGTAAAGGGGCCACACATGATTTCCAGAGAGGTGGAGGGAGAGGTGTGGACAACAACCCTGCCACATCCTACTAGCACTCCCGTCGTGGCTCGAACTGTAGTTTAACGATTACCTAGTTCGAGAGGATCCATGATGCCATGAGGGCAGACTGCGACAATCGCTCACGATGATTCTAAGGGGCGCGCAATAAGGCGGGGGCCTTATTCCTTAGAGCCCTTAGTCTCCCACAAGTTCACCTGGCAGACTGTTGACTCCAGGGGTTATAGATGTTTACCAATCAGTCAAGTCAGCGAGTGGCACCCTTGGAGCACGTGGTGCATCCTGAAGGGCACGTCGTGCAACAGAAGCAAACGAGGCAAGTGGCACCCTTGGAGCACGTAGTGCGTCCTGAAGGGCACGTCGCATTGATGGTGATGATGAGACAAACCTAGATGACCCTGAGACCTTAACGCCTTTAGAAATTCTCAAAATGACTCCCCTAATTGATTGTCACCCAGTTCGAATCTAAACCTAAAATTTAAAACATCTCTAAGATAAAATTTTGACAATCCCTAAGAAAAGATCCTACAAAAATAAACATAAGGGCGTAAACTAAAACCCTCCTAGGTGTTAATTAAAGTCTTCTTAAAATTAAAGGGGGTAAAGTGAAGAAAGGGAATAAATTAATTAAAATACGTGGTGTTAATGGTACAAAGGAATATAAAGTTAAAAAACATGTGAGAGTATAAAAGTAGTGAATTTAAAAATATAGAAAGCATTAATAAGTGCATTTATCTTTTGGGTTTAAAAATAAAAAGAGAGAAATAAATAATAGAAATAAGGAAACTTGTATTAAAGGAAACTTAATAATGGAAAGTATGGGACATAGGGTAAAAAGCAAAAAGGAATCAGCAATTAAGGAGTTACTAAAATGAACTAAATTTTGGCAACTTCATTTTAGGAATGTTATTAAAAGCATGAGAGAGGATCTAGGAACCCTAGGAGTAATTTTAGGAGCGACTAAAAGGGGGTGAGGGAAATGTGTCTTTTAATTATTAAAAAGAAATTAATTTTTGGAGAAATGTGGGGGATGAGTGACACTTGGACGACAGAGAATTTTTAGAGGATAGTCATTAAAAATTAAATTAATAATGATTTAGGAAAGTAGGTGGGTCTCAAATTTCTATAAAAGAAGGGGAAAAGAAGTAAGAAGGGATGAATGGTGAGCGTAACGTTACATTGCCGGATTGTGGCTGACTGTTTGCTTGTGAGGAGTTGGGAATTTCTTAGTTGTATTGGAGTGGTAACTAAGCCTTGGAGGCGAGCTGAGAAGCTAGTCTTATCTCTGGATCTTGTGTGGCCCCTTTGCGGCTCGAGGGGCTAAGGGGGAAGCAGAGTACCCCTAGCGATTGGCTAGGAGGTACTGGTGAGGTTGCTACGGTCGGCAAGCAGGAGTGGAAAGGAGCGCGGGACATCAATCGAGGCACGGACATCAATCCAGGCGGTCGAAAGGGAAAACGGTATACGCGTTAATTGGTAGTAGAATTCTTGGATTTAATTCTTCGTTGTAATATGGTAGATGTATATCCTTTACATTCATTGCTCTGGACTGTATAAAATCTTTTCTGCTGTAATTCTGGATTGTATAAAATCTTTTCTGCTATAATTTTAGACTGTATAAAATCATTCTGTTGTAATTCTGGACTGTGCAAATTGCTACAATCTGGTTGTATTTATGGAATCCAATTTTGTAAGTTACTTGAGAGTCTTTGTTAATCTAGAATTGAACTATTGTATTCGCGTCATTTTAAATCTACTATCTAGAAGTTTGAATTTCGTGTTTCGCTGTCAATAAAATTCAACCCTTGAAATCAGAATTGTACAGGTGAAAAATGCCACCTTTAAATCCTATAGTCGAATGTATAATTTCATTATGAAAACTGTCAATCCAAATCGAAGATCATAGTTTAGGAGTTCATTTGGTTATTGAAAATTATTACACTCGTATTTATTTTAAATTCAAGAATCGTTGTGATATTTATTTACACAAATCCTTATGATATTCATAAATCACCGTAATGTTCTTACACAAATCGTTGTGATATTCATGAATCGTTGTAATTTTCATGAATCGTTGTAATCATTGTAATATTCATAATTCTTTGTAACCGGATTTTTGTTGTTGTTCATTGATCCAGAAGGTTTTAAAATCGTTGGCTTTTCCTTTTTCCTTTTTGTGTACCGGCATAATTGTTTGGCACTGTGTTTTTATTTGTTGCTGCAATTCACTGATGGAATGATGATCTGTCCCTTCAACGTTGGCATTTCGTTGTTTCCATTACTGCGTTCCTACAAAACTGTTGGCAATGCGTTTTATTTGTAGTTGGATTTCGCTGAGGGTAATGATGTTCGTTCATGTACAATCGTTGGCATTTCGTTTTTCATTCTTGCTGCAATATCGCTGCGTTGTATCTCGGGATTATGGGTTACCAGATCTCTGTGTCATTTCTTGCCTTAAATCGTTATTACACCTCTGCGTAATTATAATATCTCTGTGCCCTAATCGTTGCGTTGAATTAACCTCTGTCAGCGTTTTAAAATGCCCTTACCTACGCAGGGAGGGCGCTCCTGTACCCGTTACTAGCAGTGTATTATGACTGGGTTGATTTAATGACAATTCATTATGACTGTGTTGATCATTTGATGAGTGTGTTCTATTACAGTTGTACTCGGCAAGTCACCGTTACTTGGTGCTTTGGTGTAAAACCCCTTATGTGCCCTGGTACTTTAGGTCGAAATCTCCCTTCGATGCTAAATGTGGGTCCCCATTTAATTTGGTTGAAATTATGGAAACTAAAGTTATAGAGCCACTGCAAAACCTATTTCAATATTGAATGTAATTGCATATAGAACCATCCTGAAATCGTTGCAATTTAAACAACAAACCCAGATTATGATTTGTGTTTTGTCTCTGTTAACTATTTCAAATCCGGGGAGTGGAATATGGTTAGTCGTTGTAGTTAAATTACAAGTTAGAGTTCGGCTTTCATTGTCCATTGTACAATCCAAGTTTCTAATCCAAAATTAAATCACTCTTGTCATTGGAATATTTTGTGATCCGAAAATGTAGAATCTCTTGGTATCTGTAACTTAATTGAAAACAACGCTAATATTTATTGATCGTTGTAATATTTATTGTTAATATCAATTATGAATTTCGTTAGATTTACTGTAATTATAGTTGAAATTTGGGAATAACATGGTGGCAACGCCACGACTCTTTTTAATTGTACTTGAGTTCATTTGATCATTGTGTAATTAGTTAACACATCTAGTAACAAGAGCTTAGCAAAGTCACTGTCGATTATCATGCAGAACTAGAAGCTTAACTTAGAGTCAATAAATGTGTGTTGAAGAAAAAAAAAAAAACTATCAATTATATATTGCTAGAAGTTAGATTTAAAACCGTGAAGTGGTTTTAAAATAACAGCATAGATATATAAAATGAAATCTTGGTCATTGTCATTTGATTATGATCAGAATTTGGAAATTCATTTTTCGTCGTCAAATTAACTTACAAAATAGGATTTCAGGATTCTAAATCAGATTTTTCAGGATTCTAAATTAACTTAGATATATCAGATTTTTCAGGATTCTAAATTAACTTAGATATATCAGATTTTTCTAGGTTTTAAATCTCTGTCCTTTAGGGAAGATTCTTTTATGTATTAGGTACATCACGAAAGATATTCAATGCTCCATCTTGCCCCTTGAAAGATTTTCAACTTGGCTATATAGATATGTTGTGTAGTTTTGAAAACCGAGGGATGGGTCAAAATAATTTAAATAGGATTAGTACATTCAAGTTAAATGATAGTTTAAAATACATATATATCATGGTCAAAAGTAAATGTAACCTTTGTCAAATACATAGGTATGTAATCGTCATTGCTAAATATGTTATGTGATATAAATGAAAGATGGTTAATATTTCATGACAGTGCTATTTGAAATATTATTATTGTTAATATCACATATGGTGCAATAACCTCGACTCACGACCAATAAATTACTTTGAGTTTAGTAGACGAGGAAAGTTGTTGAATTTAAATTAATGTTGAACTTGGGTGTTCATTGTCTGAGCCCTTCTTGTCGTGCGCCTTCCGTAAAGGACGTAGTCATCCTTCTTGTTTATGTTGTACTTGATAGTATTCAGTTGGTTGCTTGGTCGGTTGTGTCGGGCGGGGTATAGACACCTCCTTGTAGCCTTATCATATATGTCCGTGTGTGTGATTTTTCTGCGTAAAGAATCCAGTGTTGTATCAAGAGTCTCGGGCCCTTTAAAGGCAGGGTTTCCACTCTTGCGACACACCTAATGGAGATTTATTTGTTTCTTCCTGAGAAGTCGGCCAGGAGCCTGTCTAATCTTCTTTCAAGAAGACATAAGACTAAAAGCCCTGCTTTTCTGTGCAGAAATAGTAAACTCTATTGTTGGATTCTTCCATCTGTGACTGTACTGTACTTAACACCTGGTGTCATTTTCTGCTTACGGCTGCTAGTTGTACGCCTTATGTCTAGGGGCCTTTAGTGCTTGTTGTCACGGTGATATGTCGGTGTCATCTTGTTGTGTTCGTCTTGCTTGCATCTTGTTCTAGGCCGGGGTACTAGTTTCTGCCTGAGCAGTCAGCCAGGAGCCTGTCTAATCTTTCTTTCGAGAAGACATAAGACTAAAAGCCCTACTTTCCTGTGCAGAAATAGTAACCCTAACACCTTGGATTCTTCCCTCTGTGTTCTTACCGTGCATCCCCAGTATGTCTTAATTTTGTGTTGTGTGCCCTATGCCTATGGTCGTATATTGTTGCAGTTACTCGTTGTGGGCCTTCAGTCTTCTTGTGCTGAACATTGTGGTTGCGTCTTGTTGGTCGTCGAATGGCGACGTAGAGTCAAGGGTGTTTGTTACTTCTACACGCGTGCGCATACCTTAAACCAAAAAAAAAAAATTGCACCTGTTTTCAAGTTGTTGTCGTAACGACGAGGCCGTTACATATGGTATCAGAGCCGGTTCGACCCGCGACTTGGGATTCGCTACGGCTTTCGTTGACATGATTATATTTGATTCTTCTGTTGTTGATTGAGTTGATTGTGTGTGTGCAGGTAATCATGGTTAGAGGACGCCGCAGAGGCAGACGATGGGGTGCTAGGGGAAGAGGCGTGAGGCCTCCAGCAGCATCCATGCCTGAGGGGTCTAACCCCCAGGGAGGCGAGCAGGTTCTCGGACAGGAGCAGATCGCAGTTGCCAATGTCGTGGGGATGATGAGATCTTTTCAGCACATGTCGACACCTGCTGAGGTTCCGCCGTGCGCACCGGCCGTTACAGGTAGCATTCACCATGAAATCGAGAAGGTGAAATTTCCCGAGTTCTTTGGTGCCCCGGACGGTGCAGCCGTTGAGGCATGGTTGGAGAATATGGCGATGTGCTTCGCACTTCGTGATTATACCTCCAACATGAAGGTCCACATGGTGGTCTTTCAACTGAAGGGGAGCGCTCTTCTATGGTGGAAGACGCTCCTACCACAGCTGAACATGGTCGTCGAAGACGTGTCATGGGAACTGTTCGAGGAACAGTTCCAGGAGAGGTATCTTTCAGAGGAATTCATTGAGAATCAGCTCAATGAGTTCAATGCATTACGACAGGGAGGTCGTACGGTGCCCGAGTAGGAGGCACGTTTTATGGAGCTACTCCAGTATGCTCCGCACCTTAACACAGAGAAGCTCAAGGTCAACAGGTTCGTGTTTGGCCTTCATGGAAGCCTGCGTGTAAAGGTTAGGATCTTGATGCCTCAAACCTTGCATGATGTTGTCCAAAAGGCCCTCATAGCAGAGGAGGATCTTATCAGCGGGGGTCAGACCAGGACTCTAGTGAGACCTGCAGGGAAGGGTTCATCTGGAACACTGCAGCACCAGACACCAGCGAGACATGCTCCGGGATATCGTGGCTTCTAGAGGGGATCCACGTTCATTACACCTCGACGACTGTCGCCTCAACAGCGGACACCTTATCGAGGACCACAACACCAGCAGCAGCGTCGCCCGCAGCAACAGCAGTTTAGGCCTGTTCAGCAAAATAGACCGGGTTTCCAGGCTAGTGGGCCATCATCCTCTACTTCGGGTACCAGGACTACTGGGCCGAAGAAGGGGTGTTGGACGTGTGGGGAGCCACACTACCAGCGCGATTGTCCTGTGGAGAGGACCAGAGCGTCTGGATTAGCCGGACCCGCTACAGTGGGAGATATGGGCAAGGCCCATCGGATACATGCAGCGGTGAATAACCGCCAAGCTAAGCACCAGTCGACTGTGCTCGAGATGACAAGTACTGTCGCTGACCAGACCCTTAGTATTTTGATAGACCTGGGAGCTATTGAGAGTTTCATTTCTAGTGTAGCGCTAAAAAGGATTAAGGTCAAGGTAGTCGAACAAGACGAGTTTAGCTTCGTGGAGATGGCTTCGGGAGCCAAATAGAAGGTTGGAGGAAAGGTTACGGGCTGTGCCCTTAACCTGGGAGAGTTTGTCATGAGGGTCAACTTGTACGTCACAATCTTAGGATCGTATGATGTCGTGATCGGTATGGATTGGTTGGAATCACATGAGGCGATACTCAACTGTAAGACGAAGAGGTTGAGCCTGGTCGATGATGAAGGACATAGACGGGTGATTGTAGGATGGAACCAGGGAGTATTCCTGAGGTTCGTCTCTTCCTTACAGTTATGTAAGAGTATGCACAAGGGGTGCAAGCTTTATGCGATCCTTGCGCTAAATGAAAAGGGAGTAGTAGAAGGTCTAGAACACCTTTCGGTGGTGAAGGAGTTTGCGGACGTGTTTCCAGAGGATTTACCTGGGCTGCCGCCGGAGAGAGAATTGGAGTTTACCATAGACCTAAAACTGGGGACCGAACCGATAGCAAGAACTCCTTATCGGATGTCGACCCTGGAGTTGCAAGAGTTGAAAATGCAACTGAAGGAGTTGCTGGACCTGGGACTGATACATCCTAGTGTGTCACCGTGGGGTGCACCGGTTATTTTCATTCGAAAGAAGGACGGATCATGGAGGCTTTGCATTGACTACCGTCAACTAAACAAGGCTACGATCAAGAATCAGTATCCCTTACCGAGAATTGATGATCTGTTCGATCAAATGAAGGGTACGACGATGTTCTCTAAGATTGATTTGCGATCAGGGTATCACCAGTTACGGATCAAGGAGGATGACGTCCCTAAGACCGCTTTTAAGACGAGATTTGGACATTACGAGTTTACTGTTTTACCTTTTGTACTGACAAACGCCCCAGGGGTATTCATGAGTTTGATGAACGGGGTGTTCTACGAGTACTTGGACAAGTTCGTCCAAGTATTCATTGACGATATTTTGATCTACTCTCGGACGACGGAGGAGCATGACGAGCACTTGCGCTTGGTACTAAAATGTTTACGAGAACACAAATTATATGGGAAGTTGTCCAGATGCTCTTTTTATCAATCGAGGATTCACTACTTAGGGCATGTCATCTCCGGTGAAGGTATCGTCGTGGATCCAACCAAGGTCGAGGCTATTATGGAATGGCCTGCGCCGACTAATGTCACAGAAGTGCGTAGTTTCATGGGTTTAGCAGGACACTATCGACGGTTTGTCAAGGGATTTTCAAAGATAGCAAATCTGATCACGGAATTGCAGAAGAAAAACAAGAAGTTTGTTTGGAGAGAGAAATGCGTGGAAACATTTAGGAGGCTTAAGGAGTTGTCGACAACAGCGTTGATACTAAAGGTCCCTGACATGGACGCAGACTTCTTGGTATGCACTGACGCATCCAAGGAAGGGTTAGGAGGAGTCTTGATGCAAGACGGACGAGTGATTGCTTACATTTCGAGGAAACTAAGAAGGCATGAGGAAAACTACACGACGCATGATTTGGAGTTATTAGCCATCGTATATGCCTTAAAGGTATGGAGACACTACCTTGTTGGATGAAAAT
>ML777610.1:363921-380182 GCA_009831015.1 Picea engelmannii
AATTTAAAACATCTCTAAGATAAAATTTTGACAAGCCCTAAGAAAAGATCCTACAAAAATAAACATAAGGGCGTAAACTAAAACCCTCCTAGGTGTTAATTAAAGTCTTCTTAAAATTAAAGGGGGTAAAGTGAAGAAAGGGATCAAATTAATTAAAATACGTGGTGTTAATGGTAAAAAGGAATATAAAGTTAAAAAACATGTGAGAGTATAAAAGTAGTGAATTTAAAAATATAGAAAGGATTAATAAGCGCATTTATCTTTTGGGTTTAAAAATAAAAAGAGAGAAATAAATAATAGAAATAAGGAAACTTGTATTAAAGGAAACTTAATAATGGAAAGTAGGGGACATAAGGGTAAAAAGAAAAAAGTAATCAACAATTAAGGAGTTACTAAAATGAACTAAATTTTGGCAACTTCATTTTAGGAATGTTATTAAAAGCATGAGAGGGGATCTAGGAACCCTAGGAGTAATTTTAGGAGCGACTAAAGGGGGGTGAGGGAAATGAGTCTTTTAGTTATTAAAAAGAAATTAATTTTTGGAGAAACATGGGGGATGAGTGACACTTGGATGACAGAGAATTTTTAGAGGATAGTCATTAAAAATTAAATTAATAATGATTTAGGAAAGTAGGTGGGTCTCAAATTTCTATAAAATAAGGGGAAAAGAAGGAAGAAGGGATGAACGGTGAGCGTAACGCTACGCTGCCGGATTGTGGCTGACTGTTTGCTTATGAGGAGTTGGGAATTTCTCAGCTGTATTGGAGTGGTAGCTCAGCCTTGGAGGCGAGCTGAGAAGCTAGTCTTATCTCTGGATCTTGTGTGGCCCCTTTGCGGCTCGGGGGGCTAAGGGGAAAGCAGAGTAACCCTAGTGATTGGCTGGGAGGTACCGGTGAGGTCGCTACGGTCAGCAAGCAGGAGCAGCAAGGAGCGCGGGACATCAATCGAGGCACGAACATCAATCCAGGTGGTCGAAAGGGAAAAAGGTACGCACGTTAATTGGTAGTAGAATTATTGGATTTAATTCTTTGTTGTAATATGGTAGCTGTATATCCCTTTCATTCATCGCTCTGGACTGTATAAAATCTTTTCTGCTGTAATTCTGGACTGTATAAAATCTTTTCTGCTGTAATTCTAGACTGTATAAAATCATTCTGCTGTAATTCTAGACTGTATAAAATCATTCTGCTGTAATTCTGGACTGTGAAAATTGCTACAATCTGGTTGTATTTATGGAATCCAATTTTGTAAGTTACTTGAGAGTCTTTGTTAATATAGAATTGAACTATTGTATTAACGTCATTTTAAATCTACTATCTAGAAGTTTGAGTTTCGTGTTTCGCTGTCAATAAAATTCAACCCTTGAAATCAGAATTGTACAGGTGAAAAATGCCACTTTTAAATCCTATAGTCGAATGTATAATTTCATTATGAAAACTGTCAATCTAAATCGAAGATCATAGTTTAGGAGTTCATTTGGTTATTGAAAATTATTACACTCGGATTTAGTTTAAATTCAAGAAATGTTGTGATATTTATTTACACAAATCGTTATGATATTCATAAATCGTTGTAATATTCTTACACAAATCGTTGTGATATTCATGAATCGTTGTAATTTTCATGAATCGTTGTAATCATTGTAATATTCATAATTTTTTGTAACCAAATTTTTGTTGTTGTTCATTGATCCAGAAGGTTTTAAAATCGTTGGCTTTTCCTTTTTCCTTTTTGTGTACCGGCATAATCGTTTGGCATTGCGTTTTTATTTGTTGCTGCAATTCGCTGAGGGAATGATGATCTGTCCCTTCAACGTTGGCATTTCGCTGTTTCCATTATTGCGTTCCTGCAAAACTGTTGGCAATGCGTTTTATTTGTGGCTGGATTTCACTGAGGGTAATGATGTTCGTTCCTGTACAATCGTTGGCATTTCGTTTTTCATTCTTGCTACAATATCATTGTGTTGTATCTCGGGATTATGGGTTACCATATCTCTGAGTCATTTCTTGCCTTAAATCGTTATTACACCTTTGCGTAGTTATAATATCTCTGCGCCCTAATCGTTGCGTTGAATTAACCTCTGTCAGCGTTTTAAAATGCCCTTACCTGCGCAGGGAGGGCGCTCCTGTACCTGTTACTAGCAGTGTATTATGACTGGGTTGATTTAATGACAATTCATTATGACTGTGTTGATCATTTGATGAGCGTTTTCTATTACAGTTGTACTCGGCAAGTCACCATTACTTGGTGCTTTGGTGTAAAACCCCTTCTGCGCCCCGGTACTTTAGATAGAAATCTCCCTTCGCTGCTAAATGTGGGTCCCCATTTAATTTGGTTGAAATTATGGAAACTAAAGTTATAGAGCCACTGCAAAACCTATTTCAATATTGAATGTAATTGTGTATAGAACCATCCTGAAATCGTTGCAATTTAAACAACAAACCCATATTATGATTTTTGTTTTGTCTCTGTTAACTATTTCAAATCCGGGGAGTGGAATCTGGTTAGTCACTGTAGTTAAATTACAAGTTAGAGTTCGGCTTTCATTGTCCATTGTACAATCCAAGTTTCTAATCCAAAATTAAATTTTTCTTGTCATTGGAATATTTTGTGATCCCGAAAATGTAGAATCTCTTGGTATCTGTAACTTAATTGAAAACAACGCTAATATTTATTGATCGTTGTAATATTTATTGTTAATATCAATTATGAATTTCGTTAGATTTACTGTAATTATAGTTGAAATTTGGGAATAACATGGTGGCAACGCCGTGACTCTTTTTAATTGTACTTGAGTTCATTTGATCATTGTGTAATTAGTTAACACATCTAGTAGCAAGAGCTTAGCAAAGTCACTGTCGATTATCATGCAGAACTAGAAGCTTAACTTAGCGTCAATAAATGTGTGTTGAAGAAAAAAAAAAACTATCAATTATATATTGCTAGAAGTTAGATTTAAAACCATGAAGTGCTTTTAAAAATAACAGCATAGATATATAAAAAGAAATCTTGTTCATTGTCATTTGATTATGATCAGAATTTGGAAATTCATTTGTGGTCGTCAAATTAACTTACAAAATAGGATTTCGGGATTCTAAATCAGATTTTTCAGGATTCGAAATTAACTTAGATATATCAGATTTTTCTAGGTTTTAAATCTCTATCCTTTAGGGAAGATTCTTTTATGTATTAGGTACATCACGAAAGATATTCAACGCTCCATCTTGCCCCTTGAAAGATTTTCAACTTGGCTATATAGATATGTTGTGTAGTTTTGAAAACCGAGGGATGGGTCAAAATAATTTAAATAGGATTAGTACATTGAAGTTAAATGATAGTTTAAAATACATATATATCATGGTCAAAAGTAAATGTAACCTTTGTCAAATACATAGGTATGTAATCATCATTGCTAAATATGTTATGTGATATAAATGAAATATGGTTAATATTTCATGACAATGCTATTTGAAATTTTATTGTTGTTAATATCACATATGGTGCAATAACCTCGACTCACGGCTAATAAATTACTTTGATTTTAGTAAACGAGGAAAGTTGTTGAATTTAAATTAATGTTGTTCTTGGGTGTTCGTTGTCGGAGCCCTTCTTGTCGTGCGCCTTTCGTAAAGGACGTGGTCGTCCTTCTTGTTTATGTTGTACTTGATAGTATTCAGTTCTTTGCTTGGTCGGTTGTGTCGGGCGGGGTATAGACACCTCTTTGTAGCCTTAGCATATATGTTTGTGTGTGTGATTTTTCTGCGTAAAGAATCCAGTGTCGTATCAAGAGTCTCGGGCCCTTTAAAGGCAAGGTTTTCACTCTTGCGACACACCTGAAGGAGATTTATTAGTTTCTGACTAAGCAGTCAGCCAGGAGCCTGTCTAATCTTCTTTCGAGAAGACATAAGACTAAAAGCCTTGCTTTTCTGTGCAGAAATAGTCAACTCTATTGTTGGATTCTTCCATCTGTGACTGTACTGTACTTAACACCTGGTGTCGTTTTCTGCTTACAGCTGCTAGTTGTACGCCTTATGTCTAGGGGCATTTATTGCTTGTTGTCATGGTGATATGTCAGTGTCGTCTTGTTGTGTTCATCTTGCTTGCATCTTGTTCTAGGCCGGGGTACTAGTTTATGCCTGAGCAGTCGGCCAGGATCCTGTCTAATATTTCTTTCGAGAAGACATAAGACTAAAAGCCTTGCTTTCCTGTGCAGAAATAGTAACCCTAACACCTTGGATTCTTCCCTCTGTGTTCTTACTATGCGTCCCTAGTATGTCTTAATGTTGTGTTCTGCGCCCTATGCCTATGGTCGTATATTGTTATAGTTACTCGTTGTGGGCCTTCAGTCTTCTTGTGATGAACATCATGGTTGCGTCTTGTTGGTCGTTGAATGGTGACGTAGAGTCAAGGGTGTTTGTTACTTCTACACGCACGCACATACCTTAAACCAAAAAAAAAAAATTGCACCTGTTTTCATGTTGTTGTCGTAACGAGGAGGCCGTTACACATAACAAAGAGGTGAACCTTCTGCAAAATACATCGATTGTATATGAAAAGGTGTAAATGCATCATTTGTACATGAAAGGTTGTAACCGAGATGACTAAACACAATTTTTAATTTACAATTCTAATACATTTAAACATGTTTTATTTTCCAAGAAGGATTTTTGAGTTAAAGCTTCATTTCATTAAGATTGTTTTTTTTTCACTGTTCTTGGTAATGATTAGGGTTACAAGTTTAAAATCTTAAACCATTACTTTCATCGAAAAATTTCAAATTATTTACATTTATTTTCTTTAATATATATTCAAAGAAAAGTTGTCTTCAATTTTTTCCAACATTCCAAAGGTTAAAAAACATAATTTCAATTTATTCTAGCATTCCAAAGGTTATAAAACAAAATTTCTAAAATTTCTTGGACATATAAGAAACTATTTGTTCGTCCGGGTGAGACCGTTGGGGTCACGGCGCTCCCGAAATCAGGAAGCCGAAAAAGGGGGTGTTTAGTTACATGTTTGTGTTTGTGCCAAAGAAGTCGGCATCGACAAAGAATGGGGACAGACGTCAACCTATTGTAATAATATTTTTCAAAATCGAGAGATAGAGCTAGTCCCTAGACTACAGATTTCCTCGCCTACAGTGCAATTGTACCAGAACTAGAGCCACATAGCATAATAAAATATGTTGTAAAAGGATGCCACCTCAAAAGTCTAAGAAAAATCATGCCAACTGTCATTTCATCGTGCCAATCGTCGATGAAATAAGAAATGGTGAGCAAGTGGGTGATAGGTTCGCTTATCGGAGACTCAAAGAGGGCCTCTAAATTACCACCTTATTCATTTGGCTTACACCTTACGGTTTCTGAGTTTGATTTTAAGAGGTCGTCAATTATGCAGGATGCGACACACATCTGGATGCGTTCTGAGTTCATATGTCTATCATTCAAAGGAATTAATGCATTAGATAAAATGTGGTCCATTGCGTGGGAGAGTGAGGTGAATAGATGGTGGGTTCGAGTCTGTTTGTGCCTCTCTGATAAATTTGTCTCCAGGGAAGAGCATATGGCTTCCCATCTTTTATTTTGTAATTGTTTATTCGCTATAATTTAAAACTGTATTCCAATTTATTATCAATCAGATTATGTCATCATCTCTTCTTTTAGTTTCTTCTTTTTTCCTCTCATCCAGACTGACACATACCTACAATCCCCCATGAAAGACCATTTTTATTCAGAGGAAAAACACACAATCCTTGCATTACATTACAATCTACGTAAAAGCAATCTGTCCAACTATCAATATTCTAAGCAATTTGTCAACTCTCAGTGCATTAGTATTCTATTATTTTCTCACATATCATCCTAAACTTCACGTATTATCTATCAACTTCACCTAATTAACCCAATAATTTGCATGCGTTGTGTTGTTGTCATCTTTTTCAGGAAGAGGAACAGTTAAATATGGACACCATGAAATGAGGGCCTGTAGGCATTTTCGATTCCAGTGCACATGGGCCTAACATGTGATGTGATAATAGTGTAAGTTTGGACAACATGAAATGAGGGCCTATAGGCATTTTCGATTCCAGTGCACATGGGCCTGACATGTGATGTGATAATAGCCTAAGTTTGTAACAACAACCATCAGAATATTTGGGATGGAGTGAGAATTTAATTAAATTTGGGATGTTTGAGAGTCATGCTACCATCCCAATATCCATAATAATGAATCCAGACAGAGGTAGCATGCAATTCTAGAAGGTTTTTTATAAAATCAAGAGTGCAAGGAATGTTGTCTATAAAATCAAGAGTGCAAGAGTCGCTCTCAAGAGATAGCTCACAAGCCTTCAAACGAAATATCTGCATCAACCTCTACTTGAAGAACCCCTTCACCATTACAATCCATTATCATCTTACCCTTATCACCATCTCTTAAATATATTCCCACAGAGAGATAATAATGCACCACAAGTTTGTGAGAGCCTTTGCAATAATTTCGACCGAATCCTAGATTTTCCTATAGGAGTGTAGCATTATAGATTAAAAAAAAAGTACATTGACATGAAACACTAATCAAAGTTTATCATTGATTCCTGTAATATAAAAACTTGGTAGGTAGTAAGGTTGTTAGGGGTAAAAAGGAGGGATTGTCTTTCTATGGTTCAGAAGTTGCAGATAGAATTACAGGATGAGGAGGTGAAAGCACTCGTGGTGTACTCGAACAACATGTGCAAACTACTTGGGATTCCCAAAAGGGATCTTTTTGACAATATGATTTTTTTTAATTACAGAATAAAATGGGATAATTTATTGCAAATCTAAACAAACCAAACTGCCTCTGCAAAAAAAAACACTCACGACAGGAGTAGTTCCGGTGCCAGCTTCTTTGGAGTCTAACAACGATACTATTACTCGCAGCAGTCTAATATTAACAAGGTGTCATCATGTTCACAAAGACAATTACTACATGTAATGCTTGTAAACCTAGGTAAAATGTCATCTACAATTCAAGATCAGTCACTCTTTTCTATGTCATAATCCTTAATTTCTCCAGAATTCGAATTTCATCAGACTTCCCCTCCATACAGGGATGTAATTAGAGCCTTGATATTTCCATGGTTGGAATAATTTCGAGAGCCATTCAAAATTTCTGCAGCTTAGAAGCCTCTAGTGCCATGGGGAATAGATTTTCCACAAACTCTGCGTCCACAGAGGACGAAGAGTAACCCCCAAAGGACCCAACCAATATCATTTAATGGGAAAAGTTGCCTCTTTCACCATTGCAATCTTGCACTTTGTAAACCATCCGATTGAAAAAAAAACATGACATACCTCTTTTTTCACACATGATAATACTATATGTTAAATATGAAGCTACTAAATATATTATTAGATGTGTAGTATATCAAATATCAAAATGTGGAGTTAGCTTATTAGGAGAAAGCGTTTACAAGTCGTCAGAAACCAATAATAGAGTAACCTTCATAACAACTTAATTTGCAAAAATAAAAAGAAACAGACACCAAGGATGCAACTTAGATTCGACCATACTTCTACATTTAAAGTTTTGAAAATTGATTGAGCTCAAACCGTTTATATATATATATAGACATACCAAATAATAATTGGCTCCATGCTCCAAACCTTCGAGGGTGGCTCCCCATTCATTCATGGGCACCAAGAGGCCAAAGTAATCGAGCAAACAGTTATCCCTGAAGAAAGCCCTAAAGTTTATCGGACCCATAGGAACGTCAATTGGATGATGGTCGATGAATATAGTTATTAATGGGTTGGTATTAATGATTGACTCCTATACACCTTATGTTCCTACAAACCAAAATTAATATTAGACATAACCAAGAGAACATATATACATGATGAAAATGCACGAGCGTATATGCATATTGGTAGCTCCAACTAAGACATGATAATAATATCGTTTCTGTAGTTTTAAATAAAATATGTAACTTCATTCAATATTCTTTGGCAGCCAGCCTACTGTCACTGCCACTTCTATTGCTTGCATGTTACTCAGTTCATTATTATTACTCATTTCATCACTCACGATTTGTGGTTTATCGCGTTCTCTGGCAAATGAAGAAACATACACATCAGAGGAGTAATATTGATCTCCAATGTTATTGTGTATGGTACTGAACAAACGTTGATGTTGTTGATATAGATGAACTTGAAAATGGGGTCCCAATCTCCACCCTAGATTTTGATCTTTGTACATCTTGCAGTTGCGGTTCCCTTTGTTTTATTTTGGAATTTTTCTTTCGGAACCAATAAAATACACTGGCATCCTCAACTACTCCAAATTCCTGTACCTGAGTTGTGATGCCTTTTCTTTGTTTTCCCGTGGGGTTCTTCATACCAGAATGGAATATGGTTTTTAGGATCTAGATCTGTTCATGGGGAAAGTTGCCTCTATCTCCATTGCACTTCATACCTATTCTACATCCTCTTTTGTTCAGGATGGTGTTCCTCTTCCATACAAGGACATAGTAGAGCTTTGCTAGAAATACAAGGACAAACCCCCCAAAGACTATGCTAAGCCCAATACCCAATGCACCTAACGCAACCATAACCCCTTTTTTCTTCTACAAAACGCTCATGTTAAGCCTACAACAAACTACCCAACCTTCACATTTACACTAAGAATATCTCTGTTCACACACATAGGCTTAGTTAACTACCATTCACCACCTTCCAATGCTATTAATGGACATCATTTTAGTTTTATAAGATCTGCTTCATATATTTTATTAAACCCAATTCACTATGTCTTCATGAAGGAACTGTTATTAGAGAAACCCCACAGACTTAAAACACACACAAGGTCTTTAGTTATTATCTTGCGCTTTCATGAAATACTCGCAGAGTGGCACAAGCTCTTCAATTATTACTTTTCCCTTTCATGAAATACTCACAGAGCGACATCAACAACTGGAAGGGCATTGAGATAAGCATGTGTCAACCATGTCAAGAAGACATGCAAAGAAAAACTTGAAGACTACGCAGATGAAGCAAATGAAGACTTGGGGAGCAAAAATAATTAGGGACATAATGGAGGACGCAGAGCAAAAAGAATCAGGGACAGAATGGGGGATGCAGAGCAAAAAGAATCAGGGACAGAATGAGGAACGCAAGTTGTGTATGGAGTGGTGGAGGGTGGAGCATGCAGCTGTGGCTGTGGAGAATGGACCCTCGAATGCAGTGAAACAGAGTGAAAGTGCCATGAAGCTAGTGTGCGTCTATTTTAACTTAAGCCAAAACCTGAAATTAAGCCAATCACATTGAACAAGCTAAGAAATTATGTCATATCAACAAGATTTCAACCAATCTAAAATTAGATAAAAAAATTAAAATATTTAAAAAATATAATAATTTTGAAACAAATAAAATAATAAATATATTAAAAAAACTTAAACAGTTTTATTGTAAAAAAACTACATAATAATTACAACCGAATGCACCCACTGAATGCTATATGCTATAGTCCCTAGCCGGAGGCATGGACTAATATATGTGATGGTGCAAAAGAAAACACATGTTACAAACTATTAAACCAACTTAGTCAAGCTCTTTATAATTTATATTCATATTATAAATCATAATGATCCTTGCTACTGATTGTTAATTGTTGTCTCTATAAATGACTTATTATTCAGTGGGTTCACGTGAAAGTCATTTGTAATTATAAACTACCTTCATGTGACGTTGCCCTAGAAGATCACATGACGTTTGTCTTTTCCAGTGCCGTCTCCGAACGATTTCAATGGCCGACATTTATGCAGAGCTTTCTCGGGAGCATATGAGCTTTTATTGGGCACACCACAGTTTGCACGTGAAGTGAAGCTTCTTCCAACTTTCTTTATGTCATTCAGAAATAATTGCGTGATGTAATTATCGTCTAGAACCTTATGTCCTTGAGAAATAATTGCGTGATGTAATTATCGTCTAGGACCTTAGACCGCTCAGCTGCAGCATCCAGCCGATATGCGATTTGATTTTGAAAAGGCATACTATATAGTATGATTCAAATTAAACTCTCTCTAGTCACATTGAGTTCCGTTATTCTGATCCTGGAAGATGAGATCCGATTTTTTGCCTTGAATAGTATACCATATGCGTATTATTCAATTCAAACTCTCTACAGTCACATTGAATGCCATTAATCCAGAAGTGGAAAAAAAGAGGCTGTAAAAAACATGATATCAATATGGAGGGTTTTCCCTTATAAATATGGAGAGTTACGCCATGCAAATATATACAGTTAGATGTCTGTGTAAGTATCATATATACAGTGAAAGAGAGAGTAGATCAGATCGTCGTGCAGCATAGGAGGCGGTGCTGTGTTTCTGGCGCAGAAGAAATGACACTGTAGTCATATATCCTCATCATTCATTCAATTTGAGATGATGAAGGAATAAAATGTATGAAGGCAGTGTCATTTCGCTGCACCTGAAACCTCCTGTTCCTATATTTCAAGTATATCATTTTTATTATTTCTGATACCAGTGAAGATTTTCTTATAAAAAAATAATGATAGAATGAATTATAAAGTGAAAGAAGTAATGAATTATAAAGTGAAAGAATGAATTATAAGGCATTTCTTGCATAGAATCGAACCCTAGTCCTCCTTAGTAAAATGATATGTATAAAAGAGGTGGGTGGCTGTAATTCCAAATAATTAGAAAGGAAGATTTTGAAAGTATATGAAAAGAAAAAGTAAGTTTTATTTATTTTGATTTTTAAAAGTTATTTATTAAACATATCATAAAATATGTTAAAAAATATTATGAGTAAAAAATATAAGTTTTTCAACATTCTTAAAAGTGTAATAGTGAAAGAGGAAAATGTTAATAGTGAAAAGATATATCCATTTATTTAGTATTTACTAAGCTAGTGAATGCTTGGAAGTAAATAAGGTGTTGGGAAAATAATCATTGAACCATATACAATGTTGTTGTTGGGAAAAATACCCTATGGACTAGCAAACTAGGGTCAGACTTGCATGCAGATTTTGATTGAAAAGAAGTTATTTTTTACCTACAACCCAAAACTTAAACTCCTCTTTCACAATACATACACAGAAAATGACTACTAACCTTGTTACCGGTGTTCGATGTAGATCCTCCGTTGCGCTTTGACCACTTGCTTGCGCTACTCCTTCCACAAATGACCTGTAATCAAGACAAATAACAACTATGCATGCATGCTACTTCTCTACTCAAGGGTTAGAAATCAAGCATAAATTAAACAAATCATAGATAATTCATGCATTGGGACGGGAACAATATTATTTTATTACTTTGAAAATGAATCAACTTATAATCAATGCTAAGACCGGCCACCGCTCCTTGAACCTGATCCTGGGCTCCTCTTCTTCTGTCCTCCAACTGGTTTGCGTTAAATCTCCTTTTGCATGAGGAAAGGCTAAAGGGTTGGGACAATGGATTACGTAAATGAGCAGAGTTTCTTCGCTATGTTTTTTCCTCCTCCAAATGGTACCCCTACCCCTTCTTTTATAGGCTAGAAGGAGCTAGGGTTTTGGAGGAACCCTCTGCCATGCATGGCCGAGAGTTTCAGTTAACTGACCCATAGCTTTTTGTTCCGTCGGCAACTTTCTGTTTTTCATTCTTTGTTAGGTACACGCGGGGTGTAGTGGGTCAGCCAGCGTGCACACGCGTGCAATAATGGGTTAGGGCGTGTGGGCCTTAACACAAGAGGATTTTCAAAGAGTTGTTCCGCAGAGTTTTGACAAAGAAGGGCTATGAGTTGGCCTGATGCCAGGTAAGCATGTATGGTGCAATTTAGGGTTATAACAGATGCCCCCTAATGTGTGAGGTCAGAAGAGCATCTGATGGCCGAAATACATTACCAATCTTTACTGATGTGCGGAACGAGTGAGCCCAAAGATCAGGAACCAGGAGATGTCGTCTACAAAATAACAAATGTCTCACCGAGGCGGGCATACCCATGCTCGGGAAAAAATAGAACCATGACTACCAATCAAATACATTGTAGATCCATGTCAAATAACTATAAAGAGTAGCCGCGAATAATACACGGCGGAACTACATCTCAAAATCAGAAAGATATACATATAGAGTACGCATCTTCCAGAAGTTGATTCGGCCTGATGGTTGTACTTCAGAGCTCGAGAAACAACTTCAAAATCTTCTAAAACTCGGGTAGGAGTGTAATATGAGTGTACGACTGCACTACCCAGAGGTCTTCGACGGCTTGTCGGTTATGGACTTGATAATCTTGATGATCGGACTGAAGGCTTTAGTGATTTCGAACAAGGACTTGATTGGACATTCAGGATGGTCGAGTATGTGGACAAGAGACATATTGCAGAGGGGCTGACTCAAGCTTAGTGAAAAAATTCCCTTGGATAATAGCACGACAAGTGATAAGACTCAGGCAGCATATATGTTAATCATAAGTCTATGAAGCAGGAGGCAACGTAAACTCTCCATATGTTTGGAAGAGTAACCAAATGGTGGAGGACACAACTCTATATAGCGAGAAAAGATTCATAAGTCCTACTACATCCCATAGTCTGATGATCAAATGGACATATGTGCTTTATCCAAGGGCGACTCATTATGCTGCCAATAAAGAAAATGCTTTTCCCATCCTCTTTTTGGGGTATATTTGATTTTTTTGTTCTTTTTTATAATTTTTGAAAAAGAATAAAGGGATATTACATTACAATGGAGGAACAAGTACTGCAAACATACAAGCTCGAGGCACAAAGAAAGAACTGATGTTCTGGTAAAATGATACTTGGGAAAAATCCTCCGGGGGCCAAAGGTGTTAAGACGCAGAAGCAAATTGTCACAAGGCTGGTGGATAAGGTATGCAAATGCGGTTGATAGAACACACAATGGTAACGTCCTTCGATGTAAGTTTAACGAGCCCAAAGAAGGTAAGCTCGGTGGTTTTTCATATTTAGAGAGTTTGAAAAAACATAAAAGGAGACTCCACTGGGGTACCTTTTTCGACAGTAGTCTAGTCGGTTCGAAAAAGGGATAAACTAGCACTGATTAGACGTCAATTCAAAACCATTTTAACAAGTGTGACAATGACAAGATCACTCGGCTATTTTTTCACCTTTAAGGAGTCTGAAAAAATCTTAACTATGGACTCTGTCAGGAATATTCTTATGGACCAAATTAACGAGTGTGAAAGAATAAGGTCACTCGACGATCTTTTCAATTTTAGGGAGTCTGAAAAGAGCTTAACTATGGACTCCGTGGGGGTTTCCTTTTCATAAATTTAGTTCCTCAGGCCCGAAAAATGAATAAAATTATGCCTGAGAGTACTCTTCTAAAGAATGGGAATTTGATAGAGTATACCTTTGTTCATACAGTTGACCACCCGGACCAAAAAAGGGGTAAGCTACTGCCAGACAGATGTGGCTTCAAATTTCAGTTTAACGAGCATGAAAAGTCACAAGATCGCTCGGCAATCTCTTCATTTTTAGAGGGTTTGAAAAGGGCTTAAAAGGAGACCCGTTGTTTTTTGGGAATCCTGAGGGTAAGACAAAGAGTGAAAAAGACTCATGCAAATGAGGCTCAAACTCATATTCAGGAAAGACTATACAGACTCCCGAGTCTACAACATTTTTAGAAACGGCATGGACACCATAATGCAACCAGGACCCACCTAGGGCATCCATGTTCTGGTAAGCTCTACCACCAAGTTGTGACACTTCTAGAGAAGATATGATGGTTCCGTGTCACAATCTGATGGGATCGATCCTATAGCATAAGAAAAAGGCAACGAGATGCAAAAGTTTTGGTGATATTCTAACCTATATGCTCAAGTTGATTTTTGAAAAAAAAATAAAAAATTAAATGGACTGTCAAAATTTTTTCGAAACTCAAAAAACAAATTGTCTCAATACCTGACCAAATCCCTCCCATATAACTTCTGGGTCACTCTAAATGGTTTTTGGTATAAATAAACTGATAAGAGGGGTAAAAAAAGTGACAAAAAGAGGCCAAAAAGTCTATAAATAGAAGCTGGAAGCTCATTATCACCATTGCTGATTTGGAAATTGACTCTGGAGCCAAAAGATCCCCTTTGCCAAAGATAGTGATTCCGGGAGCTACAGTGGACGAAACGAACTTCTTATTGGACCAAGTAAGTACAAACTCCCTTATTTAGCTATTCAATACTTCAATTTAGTCATTTAGTTTATTTTTTGGGGTGGCATCGACCTTAAAAAGGTTGGGCATAGGTACACGTGGGTAGAGTGAAGTCTGCCCGCTTGTACATGCCACTGTCACCTCTACAGACCGCGTGCACCCCCCCTTTTTGATGAAAAAGTAAAAAAAAAGAAGTATTGACCCTCCTTTACCTTGTTGTGTTGGCAGGATGTATGTCCAGTGGAGGGAGAGGGAGCATGAGGCAATCAGTGAGTTGGTTACTGCAGATCTGAATGTCGTGGCCGTATTAATGCAATGCGGTTTACTCAAATTCTTCCTATGTCCGTTTATGCACACGCAACCAAGGCTACTGAATGCCTTGATTGATTACTGACATCTTGATGCAGAGGCCTTTATGCTAGAGGGGAAATCATTGGTGCCCACCACCGAGGATATTTACTTTCTGACTGTTCTCTCAAGGAGAGAGGAACCAGTCAATTTTCAGACTTTTCCTGCGGGGCCGAACAAGATCTCGGAGTTGATAGCTGAGCACTGTGAGGCGGGGACCGAACATGCGGGTTCCCAGGTACCCATTTTTATGATTACCAACTTAGCGCTATAGACTATCTTGTTACTGATTGGGTGGACTATTGGCTCAACAGCCGTGCATCAGGCTTCACGTCCACATATGAACTGTGCCATCCAGTGCATGAATGCACAAATTTTTTATTGGAGTACCACACTGCTTGAGTGTATGAAGAGGCAATTGACAGATTGTTGACAGCGGACATAGAGGAACTTCAGGTTTGGGACCATCTTGTGCTCATTCTTTTTTGACAGAGTTTCGAGTTTCAGTCCTCGAGTTGTAGTACGAGGACATCTGGCCTCTTTCCCTGCAGTGTGTAGCTGGGTAGTGTTACTGCTGCGACAGGGTGGTGGAAGGACCGTTGAGTCCTTCGACAATGACTTCTTTGCTTGGCTATCACGACAGATCCCTGTTATCGAGGACTACCCGTATGCAGGGATAGATTTCTCTAGAGATCCATAGATACTCGTGCCTCCTGGTGAGGAGCGAGGGGAGATGGGTAAGTCTCCACCTTTGTAGTTTTTTTTGTTTTCATATGTAGTTTTAATGTCTTTTTGTTATATATATCATTTTTTTTGTATGCGAGAGTATTTGACGAGTAAACGTTTGTTGCATGTAGATGTGGGACCCGTGCGACCTGTCGACTATGCACGGAACAGGCGTCGCCCACAACCAGAAGCCGTGGTTTCCGCCGTTGGGGGAGCAACAGTAGCAGGGAACCTCCCAGCAGGAGGGGCTGAGAGGGTCCTTAGGCGAATTGAGCGGAACTTCACTATGCTCATTCGCACAGTCCTGATGGCAGAGATAGAGGACATGCTGCCATCCATGCAGCCTCATGTTGCTGCATGGATGGCGGCAGGTTCTCTATCTCTGCCATCGAGACTGTGCGAGTGAGCACAGTGAAGTTTCTCTCAATTCTCCTAAGGACCCTCTCGGCCTCTCATGTTAGGAGGTTCCATGCTACTGCTTCTCCCCTAGAGGTGTCGCCCATGGCTAGAAGCCATGGCTGTCGCCGCTGGGGGAGCAGCAGTAGAAGGGAACCTCCCAACAGGAGAGGCCAAGAGGGTCCTTAGGCGAATTGAGCGGAACTTCACTACACTCACTCACACAGTCCCGATGACAGAGATAGAGGACCTGCCGCCATCCATGCAGCCTCATGTTGTAGGGGCACCTCGGACATGGGTCCGATTGTTTAGGCGTTTAACCCGTGTTGTAGATGATTATAACAGGGCCCATAGGCCCTGAACAAACTTTAGAGTTTTTATGTGCCACGAGCACCTTGTTGTATATATTTTTTGAGGGCATTAGCCCGGTGACTCGTTACTATTCCCATTTTTTAGGCGCTTGTGTCCATCTATGTACTCTAGTGATTTTATTATGTTTATATATGGTTTTTATCTTTTTTGTGTCTTATGGATTATGTGTGCAAAAATGTATTTACATGTTTATGTCCATGTTCTTTTTATATGTGGGCAAGATGCCAATCTAAAATTTGATTAGCTAGAGTA
>ML777610.1:380232-390404 GCA_009831015.1 Picea engelmannii
ATATGGTTTTTATCTTTTTTGTGTCTTATGGATTATGTGTGCAAAAATGTATTTACATGTTTATGTCCATGTTCTTTTTATATGTGGGCAAGATGCCAATCTAAAATTTGATTAGCTAGAGTATTTGTAATTTGGTTTAATCTTGTAGGAACATGAAAATATGTAATATAATCAAAGTTTCATTCTAAGAGACGTACCCTAAGGAATCGTCGGTGTAAAGTTGGATCATGAACCTGGTATACTCTGTTTAGCTGCGACAAAACCAGTTGAGTGTCGAGATAGACTCGGAGATGAGAGATACCCAATGACAAGGCGTCACGAAGCAACTCAATAACTGCACTATACTCGATAACATTATTTGTGGTGTCACCTAAGCATATACCTCCGGAAGATAACAACTGACCCTAAGGTGTAAAGATTAGCCAGGCTGCGGAGGCAAGCCTCTGTGTGTGTCGACTAGCACCATCTGCATACCCAACGAACACTTCGGACTCACTTGACATCTGCCATATTGATGAAAGATAACATCCATGATACATCCATAACACTTTAAAGGAAACTTAAGAAGTAATAGTATAAAGACTATACATATGTTACAAAAAGTTACCCACAGTGACCTATCTATGAGTAATACTTCTTGAGGTAGAGCCCATTTCTAGGCTCTGCCAACACATTCCCTTCAAAATCAACCAAACAATAAGCATCCTTTTTCAATACCTCTTTGATAATGAAGGGTCCGAATCACATGGGTTTAAAATTTCCTGCCCTCAGGGGGTCCTTGTCTTGGTCATAAACCAGGACAAGGTCACCTTCAGAAAAAATCCGAGGACAAATGGACCTATCATATTGACACTTGACCTTATGTTTGTGAGCCTCGTTGGCTAGGGACAGATTGCGATGCTACTCATCAAGTTGATCAAGGTAGACTAGCCATTCTTCAAGTGGAGAAGTGTCTAGCAATAACTATGCTGCCAATTTCAGAGATGGGATTTGACATTCTATGGGCAAGACTGCCTCCAGCCCGTAAACGAGTTGAAAATGTGAGAAACCGATTGCAATATTAACAGATGTTGGGTAAGCCCATAATGCCGAGTATAACATCAAATGCCAATTTGACTTGGCTGATTTGATAGTTCGTTGTAGAATCGTCTTAAGAGTTTTGTTTACAACTTCCACCTACCCATTGGCATGGGGGTAGTAAGGTGATGAATGTTCCTGCCGTAACCCAATCTTTGATGTTAATTTTGTCATCATTTGGTTTTGAAAGTGACTTCCATGGTCAGTGACAATCTCTCTCGGGACGTCGAACCTTGCGATGATTTGGTTGAATAAGAAGAGAGTTGTAGTCTCTCCATCATCTTTAAACATTGGCATAGCCTCGACCCACTTAGTGAAGTAGTCGACAGCT
Source organism: Picea engelmannii (assembly GCA_009831015.1). NCBI lineage: Eukaryota > Viridiplantae > Streptophyta > Pinopsida > Pinales > Pinaceae > Picea > Picea engelmannii. The sequence continues at coordinate 381,641 of ML777610.1, forward strand.
ACGATGATATACCAGTGCCCCCTTGCTGACGGGGGGTTGCAAGTAGTGTAATCAATCCCCCACTTAGTGAAGGGACCAACTGTGATGACAGGAAACATAGGAGCGGGATGTGCCCTCATCTTCCGAGAGAAAATTTGGCAAGGATGGCACTTCTTGACCGATTCAATACAATCTTTGATAAGTGTGGGCCAAAAGTAACCTTCTCGTAAAATCTTCTGGGATATTGCCAACCCAGATAAATGACCACCACACGCTCCAGTATGGAAATCGTTGAGCACTATGATGGCCTCCTCATGAGTGAGACATCGACGCAAGATGCAGTCTACACCTCTCCGATACAATGTATCATCGAGTATGAGATAATTCTTAGCCTGATGGCATATCCGCCAACGCTCTTCATGAGAAGCAGAGGTGGGGCACTTCAAATTCTGCAGATAGATAAGTATATCTCCATACCAGGGGTCGGAAGATGCAATAAAAAACATATCCCCCCGGATAGGCGATTCCTCAGGCACAACGTCACCTGACTCAACCGAAAGTTTCGAAATAAGTTCTACGAAGACCAATGACTTCTTGGACTTTGCTGAAATGAAGTCTAAGTCAAATTCTTGGAGGATGATCATCCACCTACTGATTTTTCTGCCTATAACTCGTCGTGTCAACATATACTGGAATGGATTCACGACAGCAATGACGGTTGTCTTGCGAAATAGAACATAGTGACAGAACCATCGAACAACATGAACTGTTGCCAACATAAGCTTTTTGAGATGGGAATAATTATTTTCGGTCCTATGAGGCCTCAGCTCAGGTAATAGATCACATATTCTGAAAATGAATCGTCTCCCTAAACCAAAACCATGCCTATGGTTGACTCTGCTGCAGCCAGATATAATAAGAAATCTTTGTTATAGTTAGGTGGTCGTAGCAGAGGTGCGGTTGTGAGGGTGTGTTTTAATGCATCGAAAGAGCGTTCAGTGGCTTCATCCCAGAAAAAAGGAACATCTTTCTTTAGTAAACGCATAAATCCCTTGGTGATTTTGGCATAGTTGGCGATGAAGCGTCGTAAGAATTTCGCCTTACCTTGTAGACTCTGAAGTTGTAAGATTGTGCATGGGGGGGGCAACTGGATTATTACCTCCACCTTAAGAGGATCGACCATGATCCATGTTGTTGATATGATGAAACCTAACAAACGTCTCGACGTTACGCAGAAGCTGCACTTGTTTGGATTCAAGTGAATCCTGAAGTGGCGACAACGTTCGAAGATTAGTCGAAGGTGCGTGGAATGATCCATTCTCTTGCAAGAGCGTGATGCTAAATCATCTATATAGGCCCCGACTATATGCTTGAGGTCATGAAACGCAAAAGACATGGCCTTTTGGAAAGTGGCTCTAGCATTTTTAAGGCCAAAAGGCATCTTATGATATGCGAATGTATGCCACAGACTAATGAATGTTGTTTTGTGTTGGTCTTCAGGTTTGATTTGGATTTGATTATATCCCAAAAAACCATCCATGAACAAAAAGGCTTCACAACCAGCACATTCATCAATGATCTGGTCGATGAATGGTGTTGGAAGATTATCTTTGGGACATGTCTTGTTCAAATCACGGAAATCGGTACATACACGAATCGTGCCTTGTTTTTTATTGACCGGCACAGGGTTTGTCACCCATTGAGTCAAATGAATAGGATAAATGAAACCTGCCTTTAGCAATTTCTCAACCTCAATCTTGATGGCTACTGCTTTCTTAGGATTAACTGGACAAAGTTTTTGTCGAAAAGGCTTGGCATCAAGATACGTTGTGATTTCATGTTCAACTATTTTCAAATCGATACCTGGCATTTCCTCATAAGACCAGGCAAAAATGTCGTGGAATTATTTGAAAAGATCCGTGTAAATTTGAATCTCTTCGGGGGAACAATCTGCTCCGACGAAGACATTTTCCATGACACCAGGGTTTCGGGAGATGTTGATGGGTATAGTTTCAGTGATAGTCGCCATATTGCCCTCAGCATAAATTTGTTGTGTAGCTAAGAGATTAATAGGACATGGCTGATCTCCCATCATGGTAACAGTGAATTCTCCTGCTTCAATTCGGATTAACTCTGGGAGAAAATAGGATTTGTGATGAAGATCTTCCCAAGATTTGTCCAGACTAGTCATTTCTTTGATTACTACTTTGTCAGAAGGCAAGACTAAGTCTAACGAATCGATGTTAGCAAGAGAACCCTGAGCCCAAATAGGCCCAAGAAGTGGATCTAAATCTTGTACGGGAGTCGGATCAGGGTTAGCTGAAGCTTGCTGGACTAAAGAGTACGCTACTTTAGCAGCCGACAAGGGAATGGACATGCATGAGTGTCCTGTCTCATCCATCGTGGCTGATGGAGAAGGAAGAATCCAAGGATCCTCAAAGTAAGTCATGCGGAACGACGACACTTGAAAAATTTCAACCTTATGGTGATTAGATATAAATTTGACGTCATCGTGAGGAGGTGGGTAATCTAAGGTACCCATCAAGGACGGGCACAAACCAACTCCTACATTAACGACACCTGGTTGAGGATTATCAATCATGGGGACCGTGGATGCCCCCAAAGCTGGGTCAGGTCTAGAGAGGAACAATTGATCAATGGTCACTATCCAACCCTCGTGTGATCAATGGTCACTATAGCAACCACATATTGCATAGCATAAGTCCAACTTCGTCTTAACAAGAGATTATAGTCGAGGGGAGCATCGACTACCTCTACTTCGACACACATGGTCTTCCCTCCTAACTACACAGGAAAAGAAGGAACGATGTCATGTGGTCAGAAAGAATGACCGTCGAAAGCAGTGAGGAGAGTAGGTGATGGAGACAAAGCGAGCTGGCCAATGGCCTTCCAACATGCTAACAACATAACGCATTTCGAGGCTCCCTCGTCGACCACCGTGCGGAAGATATTCCATGTAAAAGTTTTCGTGGGATGAGCCACTACTATCTGAAATGCTACGTGGTAAGGTAGATGAGGTTTTAAGTCGGTTGTATCTAACATGATGGTACCCGGATTACAAGTCTCAGTAGAGCCCAAAGCAGTTAACAAGGCTTTCCTCTGAGCAGGGCAACTTTGGAGGACCTCCAAAGCAGACATCACATAAGGGGTTTGTGATAAATCCTCCACCACAGAGTAATTATGGGCGACCCTTGCATTTAGGTTGTGAGAAGCTTTCTTAAATGCAACCTTTGGAATGCGTGTCATTGTTTCGCCCAGCGTCTTCTTGATCTGTAGAGGAAGAGATGGGAGATCAGCTTTTTTACCCTTCTCAGAAGCGCTTGGTTTACTATATTTGTGTGCTCTAGTCATTATGAAAGCATCACCCCTAACCATATAGACATTCGCGGATGAGGGATTGTTTGGAGGAGGGCAGGCTTCTTGGCTGCCCCTTTCTGTGCTTGTAAGGGCGTTAGTTAAATTTTGCCCATGTTGAAAGGGATTAGTCAACACTGCTTGCTGTTGTTGTGTGACAAACTTTTGGGCCTCTGCAAGTCGAGGACAAAGATGGGTTGGGTGGTCTTCCGCACACAAGTTACATGGATACCTCGCCTTCCATTTTTCCATGGTGTCCCCTCCAGCATTATCAGTGGACTTTTTATCCCCCTTACCCTTCTTTCGTTGTTTTTTCTTCCCTTCAGGCTGTTGGGTGGCCTTTGGGTTAGTTGACTGCATGGAATGTACTTTTGACGTTTGGGTAGAAGGAGCAGCCAAAGCAGTAGTCTGGCTGGCCGTTGAGTGTTGTATAGATAACTGTTGCAATTGTTTTTTCAATTGCTCAGCGGGCTTGGTTTGTGTTGAACCAACAATACCATCGGCATGTGGTCCAGCTCTCTATCTAGTTTTATCCAGTATCGATCATGGTGCATCTAGTAGGATGTTGTATAATAAACCAGACTGAGAATAGATGAGCTCAAACTGTTGATCCCTCATGATGGTATCTTCTTCGAAGAAAAATCTGGAAGTCGCGATGTCTTTGGATAATTGTGGGACTAGAGACTCAAGGAACCACTCAAGCAGGAATGCTGGTGGGACTGGTACTTTGATTAGACTCTTCCGGCATCTCCACTCTCGGATATGATCAGAGATATGGTTTGTTGTTGTCTGTTTGAAATTGGCAAGCATCTCTGTTCCAACATCGTATCTCACAGGTAACTAGAAATGGTTAAGGAAGGCCATCGCCAGTTCGCCAAAAGAAGAGTATCTTGAGCGATCGAGCTCGATGTACCATTTCGTGGCACTCCCAATAAGAGTGCGTTGAAAAATTCACAACTGTACGGAGTCATCTTTTAATGAGTTAGATGAACACCAAAGATGGAAGGTAGTCACATGATCACCTGGATATTCATTAGGCTTGGCCTCGAACTTTGGAATGTCTAAAGGCAACTTCGTTGGCATAGGAGGCCAATGTGGATCGCGACAAATAGGATCATTTAACAACCTTGTCAAATCTGGCAAGTGTAACATTGCCACAAATGGTAGTTTGGGTTGTTGTTGATAACCTGGGAAAAAGGGTCCTAGGGTTTGACTGGCACCAGGTTGCCAGGAAAAGTTTGCTGGCTGGCCCGGATTTTGGTAGAAACCATGGCCCTGACCAGCATAATTATTTTTCATCTGTGGAGACATCATTGGCTGATTTCCCATAAAGGACATAGGGTGTTGGGCATGCATCGTGTTCGAAGGACTTTGGGAAGGATTACCCCATGCCGGTCCTGATGGGAGAGGCATAGTAGTTTGTCCAGGGTTCCATTGACTGTGGAAAGAATTACCCCAGAACGACATTCCAAAGGAGGGAATGGATCCTTATCCTGAGTTCCAAGGTCCTAATAGATGTGCCCCCTGCGTAGGAATAGTACCCTGCGCCGGAGTAGACTGTCCAAAAATGGAATTGCCCCTAGACAGGAAAGCGGTGGATGATAAAGTTTTGTTACCAAACGTCCCGTTCTAAACAACGGTGTCGAACCTACTGGCATACTGTGCGTAGGTGTTCCTTGACTCCCTACTCCAAATAAACTAGTGTGTGCAGGCTGCTCAGTGGACTGTTGATGCAGACCACTAAGCGAAGGGGACGAAGGAGGAATATGACCTCCTGCGTAAGGAAAAGAATTAAAAGGGATAGGAGTGCCCCCAAGTTGACCTTGTAGGGGAGTGTTAGAGCTCCCTGCACCCAGACCCAAATTCTGTAAAGTGGAGTAAGTGAGTGCAGGACTTGTACCCGAACTAGGCATACCGTATGAGAACGGAGGGCCTATCGCACTAGGTGTGAAGGGGGTTGTGGCCGCTGCCATAGATGGGTTTGGTCCAGTGTGCGATGTAGTTTCGGCCGAGACCGTGGTGTCTCGGACCGACGATGGTAAGTTAGGAGATGATTCTCCTGTGGTAGCAACTGTGGTGGGAATGAAAGAATTCCCAGAAGAAGTAACAACGTTTGTTTCCATGGCTGTGTGAGGCATTGACTAACATTCGTAAAATTGGATTGGTACAATAACTAGTGGCCAGGTATCAGTGGTTGGGGTTTCAACTAAGCCAAGAGCAGTGGTTGATTCCTCTGAGAGTTTTTCAGGCACAAATGTTTGTAACTCGGTCACTTCAAAAGACCCTTGTTGGTCTAGCTTCACCCTTAATGGTGGCGGGGGTGGCTCCAGTGTAACCAGCGGCAAGCCCAAAATCCTTCGTGACCAGTGGAGCTTGGGATCCTCCACTGTGTGAGAATATCCAAGACATGCTAAGGTATTCTACACATTCAAAAAGTAACACACACTAAAAAGAATCCCCTAAGAGATAATACAAACAATCACTAAACTATTTGGAAGAACAGTTACAACAACCAACACTAGAGCAACTTACCGATGCAAGTGAAACTCGAATATGGAAGCACCCTCTGGGTATACTCTGCAAAGCGTGGCTCGATGTCTATCCTAGGTACCACGGTATACCCCCACATTCACCTGTGTATGTCCCTAAAAAGATTGGCAACTAGGTTGCCAGCACGCGAACGATCACCAGGCGGGTACAGTCGAAAGTTGGGTAGACCACAATGAGCAGGGTATCAAGCCCGAAACCTATCAAGGGTATCGAGAGAAAATGGTCCTAAAGACAATTGAGGACCTTGAATGGATTCGAGACCCATGAAGCTTCATGGAAAATGCAAACGACAGGATCCCAAAACAAGCCCTCGATATGTGTTCTCCACTACGATTGGTCCGACTTTGGAGGGGTTATCTCCGCTACCTTTCCGCAGGCGACCCCATGTTTTTTCCCTATGTTAGAGGGGGGTCCCGGATAACATCCATGAAACTGGACTTAGACACTCCCTATCATAGACTCTAATTTTTGGTTTTGAAGGGCCTTGGAGAGTTTCCTCTCCAACCTAATCCAAGGCCCTAGTCCTGAACTAGTTTGTGAACCCTACAAACAAAAAGTCTAATAGATTTTAAATTAGCATTTCTTTTATGGTTTTTTCTTACGTCAATGGGTATAAGGGTGAAACTGATGGTGTGTAAAGACGAAAGAAAAAATGAATGAAAAAAGCTGGAAACAAAAGACTTTTACTAAATGCAAAATTTCAACAACTTTTCAGAAAGAAAGACTTATTTTTCTTTTCAATTTTTCTAAGATTTTATACAGTAATCATAAAGTAATTTCGCTCGACTATGAGTTACTTATGCTCTAAATGTATTGCAAAAACTTACGAAATAAAAGACTTCTCCCTAGCTAATGATGCAGAAACACACTCTTCAAACAAAGAAGAAAATGAAAAGAGAGATTTTTTTTTATTTAAGTGCTAATAAAGAAACAAAGGGAAAATACCGACAAGCACAAAACCAAGAAAAACAAATTATGTCTTTAAAGAGCAGATCGCAAAGAATCAGAGTAAAGACACACAATGGAAATCAGGAAAACAAAGACTCTTACGCTTGTCTAAAAAGCATAATTTTTTTTTTTTATATTTTCTATCAACTATCAACTGAGAAAAAGAAGCCTAAGGGTAAGATGACCTAACCTACTAACTGTTCAACCCTAGACTCAAACACTTGAGAGGAATACTTCTTATCAAAGGAGGGGATGACTGCCCCACCTTGAACAAAATGTATCCTGTCAAGCATGCTACTATCACTAAAACAACACGCATGCAAACGTGTGCTGAGCTGAAATAGGACGCGTGTACATGCGGGCTGACCTTGTACAAGCCGCGTGTATGTCTAAATTCTAAGAAAAAAATGAAAACAGACAGTCCAGACCAGGAAGATGCCTCTGGTATTGATAACCAGGGTCCCTTCAAGGCTTGGATGCTTTTTCTAACAGAAAAGAAAAATAATGCAAGGAATAACAAGGCAAAAAAAGAAATCTGAGATAAGACTATGAACCAACAAGACTTAGACAGGATTCCAAAAAAACCCCTGAGAATGTATAATTTTGACAAGGAAGAGGATGACTACCTCTAAGGTTCTCTGAATTCCTACACGCTATTGTTATCCCTACAGCTAGCGTTCACACGTGAGCTGTAAGAGGATAGGGCGCGGGTACACGCGTGTAGGCCTTCTACAGGCCGTGTGTACCTCTGTGTGTCCCGACAACTACCGTCAAGAAAAAGTTAGGGAAAACTGGTATGAAGAACTAGGCTCCCTTCTATCTCAGACCTTACAGAAAAAGACAGGCAAAGAAAAACAAAAACCTTATATTTAAACTACCCAAAAACTTTAAAGAAATCCAGAAACCCTAAAGAGTATTTTCCCTAGTATGGTCGCCAATTATGTTGTTGGGAAAAATACCCTACGAAATAGCAAACTAGGGTCATAATTGCATGCATATTTTGACTGAAAAGAAGTTACTTTTTACCTACAACCCAAAACTTAAACCCCTCTTTCACAGTACATACACGGAAAAGGACCTGCAATCAAGACAAATAACAACTATGCATGCATGCTACTTCTCTACTCAAGGGTTAGAAATCAAGCATAAATTAAACAAACCATAGATAATTCATGCATTGGGACGGGAAAAGTATTCTTTTATTACTTTGAAAATGAATCAACTTACAATCAATGCTAAGACCGGCCACCGCTCCTTGAACCTGATCCTGGGCTCCTCTTCTTCTGTCCTCCAACTGCTTTGCATTAAATCTCCTTTGGCATGAGGAAAGGCTAAAGGGTTGGGACAATGGATTACGTAAATGGGCAGAGTTTCTTCGGTATACTTTTTGCTCCTCCAAATGGTACCCCTACCCCTTCTTTTATAGGCTAGAAGGAGCTAGGGTTTTGGATGAACCCTCGACCATGCATGGCCAGGAGTTTCAATTAATTGACCCATATCTTTTTGTTCCGTTGACAACTTTCCTTTTTTTGTGCTTTGTTAGGTACACGCGGGCTGTAGTGGGCCAGCCAGCGTGCAGACACGTGAAGTAAAGGGTTAGGGCGCGTGGGCCTTAACACAAGAGGATTTTTAAAGAGTTGTTCAATAGAGTTTTGGAAAAGAAGGGATATGAGTTGGCCTGATGTCAAGTAAGCATGTATGGTGCAATTTAGGGTTATAACAAATGTATTATTCTCAACTGTCAGTTTATATATAATATATATTGCGTATCAGCATATAACGAAAATTTATTACAGGAATATGAAAAATTGTAGATTAAATATGATACTTGGAGAGTATCTGGTTATTTTAGAAAAGGAGAGGAACCTACCGTTTGAATTTATTCATCTCTTGTTAATAATAAACTATTTCT
>ML777610.1:401177-449498 GCA_009831015.1 Picea engelmannii
TACCTTGAAATTTATACCCAACCAAAAGTTGGCCTTGAATGGATTAAATGGAAGATTGAAGGCAATGCTTTCTTAGAGTAGAGTGATAAAATGTAATGAATGATATAGAGATGGAAGTAAACTTGTAAATTTTTAGTGTAGTAGAAGCATTGTAAGAGCTTTTAATGCAACGAGGGGGATTATTTGTCTCACAAAAATCACAGAGTAAAAATCGGTAAAATTCGTGGTACACTACAAGGAAAATCGTTGGGTATTAGAGGTGAATTTGTTGAGTAAAAATACAGGGAGAAATCACAAGTCAAGGAGTGGAAATCATCTAGCAAATGGAGTAAAAAAAATATGTCGAGGATTGACTCACATTGTTGGGCGGATTTTGGGAAAAATATGCAGCGATTACTTCTCTTAGTTGGGAGAGAATGCTAGAAAATGCAGACAAAGATAGATCATAAATCAGAAAATTCAAGATGAAGGTAGTTGGATGAAGGAATAAGGAGAAATGCAGAGAAAAATATCACTAAAATCACAGAGAAATAAATAAGTAATATTGATGTACAAAAAGGGATTTGTTGGGCAGAGAAATTATCCTTCACTTTATTATCCATGCAAAGGAAAGAATGGCATTTGAATCGAAATATTTAACATCAGAGTGAAATGCATTCGATTCGGCTCATGGCCGACTGCTCAGGAATGGACTAATAACTTAAAGGATAAGGGGCAGAGGATAAAAACACAATTTTTCTTCGTATTAAATCAATAAAAACAAATGCAGATAAGTCATTGCAATCAGTGTTTGGGTTCACCATGGGAAATAAATTCAAAATACAATGAGCGTAAGGATGGGATGAATTTAATTTCTCTGATCATAAAACATTGGGCTCATCAAGACAATTTGTTGAAAGATAAAAATGAAATCTCTAGATAGTGTTACGCTAATGAAACATAAACTTTAACAGAATAGAAGTACATTACTGAAGGTGCAATAACACTATTTAAACTACCATTCAATACAAATATACACATTTGTGCCATATCCAAATGCGAAAGCTATGAAGTCGTTGTCCCGCATTCGCTCCATCCATCTCCCACTTGCCAACCGATGTGACCTCATGGGTACCTCCCAACCAACGCTAGGGGTACTCGTTTTCCCCATGAGCCCCTCGAGCCAAAAAGGGGCCATGCACACAATACTAGAGAATCATAGAACCCAGCTCGCCTCACTAGGTCGAGCTACCACTCGTTACCTGAGCTGGGTATCCCAACTCCCATAAAAGAAATTTCAGTCAAGATATAATTTCAAGAACATAACGTTACGCAAGCCAGATGACATCCACACTCTTCCTCTGCCATCCTTTTATATATTTGTCTTAGTCATTAGTTTCCCAAAACCCTCATTAGATTCATTTTTTATTAATTTAATTACGAAAAACCTCCTCTGTACACATGTCGTATGATCCCCTAATTGCACCAGAAAATCAATTTTATTAATTAATTAAATATTCCTATTTCTGTCATATGCTCCTAGGTGTCCCAATATTCCCATACAATTATTAAATGACTTATGCCTTACTTAATTCCTAGCTGAGTGCATAAATAGAAAGTCCCAAAGGCTAGATTCCTTACTAAGTTAGGCATTCATCTTTTTCTTTAAGTCTCCCCTTTTTCTTTAAGTTTCCCTTTTTCCTTAAGTTTTCTTTTTCTTTTCACTTTTCCCCCTTTTTCCTTTTTAACTAAAAATCAATTTAGCAAGTTTAGACAAACAACCATTTACTCTTTTTATGAATTTAATCATCCATTAAAATTTTTACTTTAATAATTAAAGTTTGAATTTCTCTTATTAGTTATAAAAGAACCTTTAGTGAATTGAAATTTTATAAGAAGAGTTTTAGTGAATTAAAATTTTATAGAAAGGATCTCAGTGAATTTTTTTATAAAAAAGACCTTAATGAATTAAAATTTTATAAAAAGAACCTTAGGGAATTAAAATTTCCACTTTAATCCGATTATATGTCTAATCAATTTTTTATTTTTTTTGTTCTAAGGTTCTGCTTACACCTAGGTTTTCAATTCACTAGGCTTGGCGATAGTTCTTAAGGGAAAAAATTAGTTATTAAACTTTACTTATCACATCAATCATTTTAAGGCTGACCAGGTCCTAAGGAGGCATAGTTTTCTATGCACTAGGTTTATTTATTTACTAGTTAAAATCACGACGTGCCCTTGAGGACAAACTACATCCTCCAAGGGTGCTACTCACCTATTTATGTTCTATTTCCACGATGTTCCCTTAAAGACACACTATGTGCTCTAAGGGTGGCACTCTCCTCTTGTCATTTTCTTTCCGCGACGTGCCATTCAATATGAACTACGTGCTCCAAGGGTGGCACTCACCTCTTCTCATTTTATTTTTGTGACATGCCCTTCAAGATGCACTACGTGCTCCAAGGGTGTCACTCACCTCTTGAATGAATTTTGTAGACATCAAACCCATGGAGTCAATACTTTGCTAGGTGATATTGTGGGATACTAACGACCTCTAAGGAATAAGGCCCCTACCTTATTGCATGCCCCTTAGAATGATCATGAGCGACTGTCATAGTCTTCGCTCACAATATCGTGGGTATTCTCGAACTAGGTAATCGTTAACCTACAGTTCGAGCCACAACGGGAGTGCTAGTAGGCTGTGGCAGGGTTGCTTCCACACCTCTCCCTTAATTTCATTGGTTGTCGTGCGTGACCCCTCTACTCCAAATGTGAGTCTAGTCGGAAATATATCATCACCCTGCATCTATAAATGAATCATATCAACAATAATAATCAATTATCATAACATCTAATCATATGTACATATGTGACATCAACAACATTCAAACCCTAACAGTCCACTCCCTGAATCGATCTAGAGTCTAAGGGGCTTCATCTATTCCTCTGCATCCTCAATGTTTAGAGTCATGCATAGTAATCAGAATCCAATCAATAGCACTTTTATATTTAGATACAACAAAATAACATATCATCAAATCCACAATATCTCATAATCATAATCAAAACGACCAATAGTATAATAACTTGGATCACTTGCATGCAAGTGTCCTCAAAGAATAATTTCGCTTAGTGCGTGCAATATATGGATGTTACATACACCCCCTCTTGTTTTAAACTTCATCTCGAAGTTTCACAACATGTAAGTGCAAAAATAAAGTGCATAAGAATATCATAGGTCTAGCTATCAAACAAAAATGTAAACTACTGACGCATATCATATGTGTCCTTCGAGGTCGCCATGTGTAGACTATATTTGTCCCACTAGACCTTGACTTGATCTATTGTTTGACGTCATAGCCATCGAATGTGATTGTCCAATATGTAGATTGGCTCCGTCGTGAGAGCACCCTCGTTAGATATCTGCAAGGAACGCATGTCAATAACATGTGTAGGATCACTAATATAACATCTCAAAACAGATACATGAAAACATCGTGTATATGTCTCAAAGAATAAGTCAAGGCTAGTCGATATGCCATGTGCCCCTTCTTTTCCACAATATCGAAAGGTGTCATGAAACTAGGAGAGAGTTCGCACCCTTTTCAAACTTGATTGAAATGTTATGCAATTTTACCTGCAAGAAGATTCAATCACCAACTTTATAACTATGATCGACACAATGTGCATCGGCATAAATCTTCTTCTGATCCTGCGCTTCCTTGATCCTTTGTCGTATTTTTTTCATCTGATATTCCATTTCCTGGATTGCTTTTTGTCCCACCATGAGCCTATTCTCATGCCTATCCCAACTCAAAATCGCCAGACACAGTCGCCCATAAAGAAAATCGAAAGGTGCCATCTTAATGGTTCTTTGATAACTATTATTATATGCAAATTGTACCAATGGAAAGAGTTCTTCCCAATGATTTTTTTGGTCCATAACGTACATATGCAACATGTCCTCCACGATTTGGTTTATTCATTCAGTATGTTTGTCTGTCTCCGGGTCATACACAGTACTAAAGTTAAGTTGGGTTCCCAAGGCCTCTTGGAAACTAGTCAAAAATCTCCCTTTAAACATTGATCCTCTATCAGATATAATCCTCTGGGGAATGCCATGCAACCTCACAATCTCACTGATGAAAACTCTAGCTATGTCAGGTGCCTGATACATCGTATGCATAGGAATAAAATGAGCACTCTTTGTTATAGTGTCGACTACCACGAAAATCAAGTCGTGTCTCCTTTCTGTCAGTGGAGATACAACAATCAAATACATCGAAATGACCTCCCATTTTGATTCTGGAATAGCATGTGGTTGTAGTAGTCATGTTGGATGTCTATGTTCAACCTTCACCTACTGACATTCTAGACATCTTTCCATGTAGTTAACTATGTTTTCCTTCATTCCTTTCAATAAGAATAAGGGTTTATGGTCTTCCCTCATCTTTGTGACTCCCGGGTGAGCCATGTACACTGATCTGTGAGCCGCGTTTAGGATCAAACTACTCAACTCGTCATTGGGTGGTATGTAAATTCAAATTTTAAATCTCAATAATCTGTCATTGTCCAAAGTAAATTTGTCAAATTTTGGTACCATCATTCTGTTTTGTCCGATAAAATCCTTTACCTATTTGTACCAGTCATCATCGCAATGTAAAGTTAGAATATTTTCACCTAGATTTGTCAGAAGAAGCATCACCAAAAATATGTGTAGTATCTAAATCAATGCATCTACCACTATGTTCACTGTTCATTTTATGTAATTATTATCGAAATCGTACTCGCTACGCAATTCCAACCAACATCATTGTCGCACGTTCAATTCAATTTACGTAAAGATGTGAGTAGTCGACAGTGGTCTGTTTTTAGTTTGAATTTCCATCCAATAAGGTAGTGTCTCAAAACTCTCAAGGCATATACAATGGCTAACAAATCCAAATCGTGTGCCGCATAGTTCTCCTCATGACTTGTCAACTTTCTCTAGATGTAAGTGATCACTCGACTATCTTGCATCAAGACTTTGCCTAATCCTTTCTTGGATGCGTCAGTGCATACCAAGAATTCTGTATCCATGTCAGGGACCTATAGTATCGGTTGCTGTCAACAAATCCTTGAGCCTCTGAAATTCCTCCGTGCATTTCTCACTCCAAACAAACTTCTTGTTCTTCTTCTCCAATTATGTAATTGGATTTTCTATCTTCGAAAAATCCTCAATGAACCATCGATGGTATCCTTCTAAACCCATGAAGCTACACATTTCGGGGACATTCGTTGGTGCAAGATATTCCATAATAGCCTCGACCTTTGCTGGATCCACGATTATACCTTTGTCGGAGATGACATGCCCTAAGTAACGAATCCTTGATTGATAAAATGAGCATTTTGACAATTCCCCTTACAATTTGTTCTCTCGCAGACACTGTAGTACCAAGCACAAGTGCTTATCATGCTCCTCCATCATCTAAGAGTAATCAAAATATCGTCAATAAATACTTGGAAAAACTTGTCCAAGTATTCCAGGAACACCCTGTTCATCAAACTAATAAATACCCCTAGGGCATTTTTCATTCCAAATGCTAAAACAATAAACTTGTAATGTCCAAAAATCATCTTAAAGGTGGTCTTAGCGATTTCGTCGTCCTTGATCTGTAAATGGTGATACCCTGATCTCAAATCGATCTTTGAAAACACTATCATGCCTTTCATATGATCGAACAGATCATCAATCCTTGACAATGGATACGGATTCTTGATCGTTTCCTTGTTCAATTGATGCTATTCAATGCAGAGTATCCACGACCCATACTTATTTCATATGAAAATAAGAGGCGCACCCCACGGTGACACACTTGGATGTATGAGTCCTAGGTACAACAACTCCTTCAGTTGCATTTTCAACTCCTGCAACTCTGGGGTAGACATTCGATAAGGCGTTATTGGTATTAGTTCATTCCCCAGTTTGAGGTCTATGGTAAATTCCAATTCCCTCTCCAGTGACATGCCAGGTAACTACTCAGGGAAGACGTCCGCAAACTCTCTCATCACCGGCAGATTTTCTAGACCTTTATCTACTCCCTTCTAGTTTAACGCCAGGATCGCAGAAAGATTACATCCCTTACGCATGCTCTTCTGTAGCTTCAAGAAATAAATTAAACTCAGGGAAACTCCCTAATTTCGACCTATAATCAGATGTCTTTGTCCATCATCATTGACCAAGATCAACCATTTTGTATTACAGTTGAGTATCACCTCATGAGATTCCAACCAGTCCATACCGATCACGATGTCATAAGATCCTAAGATCATAACGTATAGGTTGGTCCTATTGAAAAAATCTCTCAAGTTAAGGCTGCATCCCGTAACCTTCCCTCCAACCTTTTGTTTGGATCCTGAAGCCATTTCTACAAACTTAACCTCATCCTATTCGACTTCCTTTACCTTAAGTATATTTACTACTGCACCAGAAATGAAACTCTTTGTAGCACCTAGATATATCAAAATACTAAGGGTCTAGTCAGTGATGGTACGTGACGTATTGAGCATAGTCAACTGGCACTTTTCCTGGTGCTTATTCACCACTGCATGAATCCGATGGGCCTTGCCCAAGTCTCCCATGGTACCGGTTCTAGTTGATCTAGATGCTCTGGTCCTTTCCATTAGGCATTCACGCTGGTAATGTGGCTCCGCGCATCTCCAACAACCTTTCTTAGGTCCAGTACTCCTAGTACCCGAAGTAGAAGTTGACGGCCCAGTGACTTGGAACCCTAGTCTGTTCTTTTGAATAGGCCTAAACTGTTGCAGTTGCGTTCGACGTTGCTGCTGGAAATGTTGTAATCTGTAAGGAGTCCACTACTGAGGCGTTGGATGCTAAGGTGTAGTGAAGGTGGGTCCTCTATGGAAACCGTGATATCCTAGTGAAAGTATAGTTGTTGTCTGATGCTGCTACACACTAGATCACACTTTCCCTACTGGTCTCACTCGATTCCTTCTCTGAACCCCGCTGATAAGCTCCTTTGCTACTATGAGGGCCTTCTGGACAACATCATGCAAGGTTTGGGGCATCAAAATCCTAACCTTTGCATGAATGTTGACATTAAGGCAAAACAAGAACCTGTTGACCTTAAGTTTTTTGGTATTCAAGTGCAGAGAATACCGAAGCAACTCCATAAAATGGGCCTCATACTCGAGCACCATATGGCTACCCTGTCACAAGGCGTTGAAATCGTTGAGATGACACTCAATGAATTCCTCTGATAGATACTTCTCTCAAAACCATTCCTCGAAATGTTCACATGACACTTCTTCAATGACCATTTTCAATTGTGGTAGGAGAATCTTCCACCATAGAAGATTTCCTCCCTTCAGTTGAAATACCACCATGCGAACCTTCATGTTGGAGGTATAGTCATGAAGTGCAAAGCACATTTCCATATTCTGCAACCATGCCTCTGCGGATGCATTGTCCGAGGTACCAAAGAACTTGGGAAATTTGACCTTCTCAAGTTCACGGTGAATGCTACCAGTATCGACCAGAGTGCATGGTGGACCCTCAGGGGGTGTTGATGCCCTGGCCTCATCTCTATCCAAACGGATGATCAGTGCCTCAAACATCTGTTGAAAGGACCTCATCAACCCAACCACATCACCCACAACTATCTGCTCCTTCCCAACAACATGCTTGTCTCCTTGGGGGTTAGACCCCTTGGGCATGGATGGTACTGGAGGCATCATGCCTCCTCCCCTAACACCCCATCATCTGCCTTCACAGAATACTCTAACCATGATTACCTACACGAATACAATTCAACTTAATTAGCAACATTATAATCAAATATCAATCAACAAAATCCGTAGTGATCCCAAGTCGTGGGTCGAACCGAATCTGATACCATATGTAACGACCCCCGTCGTTACAACTACATGCGACGCAAAGCAAGTGAATTTTTTTTGTTTTAAGAAGGAATGAAATGAACAACAAAAATTAATCAACACAACTTGACGATGAACACAACTTATGTATTTAGGAAACATACAACAACGATCCAACATACTGGCCCATCATGCAACTGGACGAAACATGTGATAATCAGATAGACAAATAAAATGACTAATATATGGGAAAACATCAAGATCAACCATACACAACCAACATCAAATGACACAGGTAACTTGAACCTTCACGGAGAGTGAAGAAAAAGCACAAACAAGAGTTACAACACAAGAACCAACATAAATTACAATGAACATAACACCCACATTAGGAAGAACATGATTCTGGCTAGGTTATCCTTCGCTTCTATCAATTGGGGAGTGCAATGATCCCCTCATCATGAATCATTCTTTCACAAAGCGTTAGGTGTGACAGTAACCAAGGCGCAACATAACGTATCTATACCAATAACTCAAAAAAACTACAATGTGCTAGGAGACCAAATTAACTTTCAAAAATACAATAATATTGTACCAAAACACCCAATCGACAAGTCAACAAGATGAAAGTGACATCATTCAATAATTAAATTGCACAACCAACTGAAGAATTTCTTGTTTTATTATGAGGAACTTTTTAAGGAATTCTCCCACACTGTAAAACATAATAATTTGATTAATATCTAAAATTTGTGTGCATGGATATTCTATTTTAATTCTCTATATAGTAGAATGTTATTTGAAAGATAGCTTAATCATATGTGATATAAGAAGCTAGTAGTTACAAATGTTATGCCAAAATAATGTTTACCATCATAAACAAAGTAGATTAATATATTAAGAAAATGAATTCAAGGGGTTTTCTTTTTGGATTAAAAGAACTTCCACCTCATCTTATCTGTCAGTTTAAAATAGTTGTCCATAAATAATTATGCTATCTAACAACAATATGCCAACTAACCATATCGCTATCTAACAACAATATGCTAACTAACAACAATATGCAAAATAAAAATATGCTAACTAACATCACTATCAAAGAACAATATGCTAACTAACAATATGCTATCTAAAAATATTCTATCAACAATAAAATCATTGTCTAATCAACAGATAAAATCGGTGTCTACCAAAATCCCTATCTAATAAAATCGTTGTCTAATTTTTGTCTATCAATATGCTATCAACAATAAAATCGTTGTCAACAATAATTCGTTGTCTGGTTGATGAATCATTTTCTAACACAGTATTGTTGATTATTAATAGTCGTTGTTCATTAACAAGTTTATTGATACATCTATTGATAAAACTAATGATAAATATATTAATAAATCTATTGATAACGTTGGTTATATATGGGGTGAATCAGCGAGAAAATCGTGGTGGAAATTCACTGTAATAAGACAAGAAAATCGTGGTTCAAAAATGACATGGATGTCTAACATAATATTCTTGTTTATTAAAAAGAAATCGTTGAATAAATACTGTGTCAAATCACTTGTAAACACTGTGTAAATTCGTTGTCCAACTCCAAGGAAAATCATCCAAAAATAAAATCGTTGTCAAAATCTATACAAGATCTCTTTGCTTCATTCATTATTATTAAATCCACAATCACGCACAACAATCTATACAACCATTATTATTAACTTCGCTATCAAAATTATTAAATTCGCACACACACATTCATAAATTCGTTGTCATTCATATGTAAAAACTTTGTCTATTAAATATGAGATAAGAAAGAAATGAGGAAAGGAAATGCAGTCTAACTACGATGTCAACAAAAATAGTCGAGGATTTTTTTGTAATCATAAATGTTAAATAAATGTTGTGTAACATAACATATATCATCTGTGAAGAGGCTCTCTTGAGATGGATTCTCATCCAGTACCTTGAAATTTATACCCAACCAAAAGTTGGCCTTCAATGGCTTAAATGGAAGATTGAAGGCAATGCTTTGTTATAGTAGAGTGATAAAATGTAAAGAATGATACAGATATGGAAGGAAACTTGTAAATTTTTAGTGTCGTAGAAGAATTGTAAGAGATTTTAATGTAACAAGGGGGATTATTCGTCTCACAAAAATCATAGAGTAAAAATGGGTATAATTCATGGTACACTACAGAAAAAATCATTGGGTATTACAGGTGAATTTGTTGAGTAAAAATACAGGGAGAAATCGCAAGTCAAGGAGTGGAAATCGTTGAGGATTGACTCACATTGTTGAATGAATTTTGGGAAAAATATGCAGTGATTACTTCTCTTAGGTGGGAGAGAATGCTAGAAAATGTAGAAAGAGCTAGACCAGAACTCAAAAACTTCAAGATGAAGGTAGTTGGATGAAGGCACAATGAAACACATAGAGAATCAAATGAAGAAAAAAATATCACTAAAATCATAGAGAAATAAATAAGTAATTTCACTGTACAAAAAGGGATTTGTTGGGTAAGGAAATTATCCTTCATTTTATTATCCATGCACAGGAAAGAAGGACAATTGAATCTAAAGCTTTAACACTGAAGTGAAGGAAAGTCGATTTGGCTCCTAGCTGACTGCTCACGCACAGACTAATAACTTAAATGATAAGGGACAAAAGATAAAAACACAATTTTTCTTTGTATTAAATCAATAAAAACAAATGCAGAGAAGTCATTTCAATCAGAGTTTGGGTTCTCCATGGGAAATCAATTCAAAATACAATGAGCATAAGGCTGGGATGACTTTAAGTTCTCTGATCATAAAACGATGGCCTCATCAAGAAAATTTGTTGAAAGATAAAAATGAAATCTCTGGATAGTGTTACGTTGATTAAACATAAAATTTAAAACAATAGAAGTACATTATTTAAGGCACGGGAACAATATTTAAACTACCATTCAATACAAATATACACATATGTACCATAGACAGATGCGAAAGCTCCAAATTCATTGTCCCATGCGCACTTTTTCCATCTTCCGCTTGCCAACCAATGTGACCTCACTATTACCTCTCAGACAATGCTAGGGGTACTCTTCTTCCCCCTGATCCCCCCAAGCTGCAAAAGTGCCCAAACACACAATACCTGAGAATGAGAGCACACAACTCTCCTCTCAAGGTTGAGCTACCACTCATTACTCGAGCTGGGTATCCAAACTCCCACAAGAGAAAGTTCAGTCAAGGTAAAATTTCAGTAGAATAACATTATGCAAGCCAGACATGATCTACGATCTTCCTCCACCATCCTTTTATAGAGTTTTCTTAGTCATTAGTGTAACACACCCACGATGGGGCTAAAAATACAAAAATATTTCGCCCTTCTTACAGGAACAAATCCTCTTTCTCTCTACGGGTTCTAATTTGGAGAGTCCGGGACTGATCCTGAGCCTCCAGTCAAGATTCTCCAAGTCTAAATCAAATGAGACTTTGATACCACGATAGTCTCACCTCTAAATTAGACACATGCCATTTCGGCCTCTGTTGTAGGTCTTATGATAGCCATGACCTTCTCCTTCACACTTCAGCGAAGTCTCGGAGTTGGCATTAGCCCCTTTTCTCTTAGCCTCTCCTCGAATGTGACCTTGGTGATGACCATGCGATTGCGGGCATGACCACAAGCAGTTTGGGGTCAAACTACTTTTTGTCCCACAATCCTCCTCAAGTCTCCACATGTCCTCCTGATGAAACCATGGTTTGAATTGTGGCCCACCCTTGAGATTTTAAACTTTGTGCAACTCATGTCCCTGCAATCCTACGGGATCATCGATCTTACGATCTTGACGATACTATTTGAATCGATGGTTCAGATCTGTTCCTCCCAAATATACAGACTATATCTATCCCTCCTACATCAATGACTGTGATCTCTTCACAATTCTAGACTTTAGGGTTTTGAAATCTCAAACCCTTCTTCTTTCGTACTTCAAACTTCTCAAGCTGACAATCTGTAGACACCTATCCTTCTCAATCAATGGTATTTCTTTCACTTCGGGTGTTTGACCATTTAACCCAAATCAACGGTCCTCCAACCCTCTTCTTGATCGACGATCGATATCTCCTTCAGGTTTCAGACTTCTAAGATCTCAAATCTCAAACATTTTCTCCAGTGGATTTTATCCGAAGGCTGTTGACACAGACCCCTGACCCTTGGGCCAAGATCTTCACAGGATCATTCCAAATCTACCCCTAAGTCAAATTAACTCTTCGGTTCCTCCTCAAGGAATCCGACACACACACAACAGTGTTTTCCACAGGTCCTTATAGGTATGCCTGTGTGATTAAACACAAGGCATCCCCCTGATCTCCTGACCACAATAAGATCACTCCCATCTCCGAATCGGGACTTTGGGGTTTGTTATTGCACAATTTCTGTTGTCGAGTTTCCGGCTCTTCAACACACCGAAACCCAAAATCCCGAAACACCAAAATCTTTGGTCGCGTCCTCCTCCATAGCTGTATCACGCTTTGTGACTTCAGGAATTCTGGAACAAAGAACCCTGACCTCTTGTCTTTGAAAATATTGAAATGCCGAACCCCGATCCTTTCAGCAAAGGCTGGCTCCCCAACAAGACTTTTTGTTGATTCAGAGTTTCGGACTTCGCAATTTTGCGAATCCGGATGCAAGACTCTCGACCCTTCAACCTCCAAAACCCTGAAACGGTCAACAAGGTTGGGCTCCACCTATCTGATGAGGACACACCACCTGTCCACTCCACTGTCCTCTGTCTCTGTCGTGCACTCTTTCCACCTGTCGCATAAGATTTCCATCTTTCAGGACTTGAATAAGCCTTCGACTATAGTTTGTTATTTCGGGCTTCCAGGTACTGGGAGTTCGAGACTCTCGATCCCAGAACGCTACCTCCTCTATTTTCCGAGACCCAAAGTGCCGAAATCCCAAAATTTACACCAAGTCTGGTTGCAACCCATGACTTCGGTATTTTCACTCCATTATTCCCCAACTCCTTGTCGTCGGGACCTCCGAAGTACCGAAATCCAGATTTTCGAATTTCCAAAAATTCCACTACTCACCTTCACATGCGATGATCCATTTCATGATTCTGGAATGTGCGAGACTGAAGGTTTTGGCCTGCACTTCCACCTTCCAAACCCCAAAATGAAAAAATGATCCTCATGCCCCAATTGGTCATGATCAATTTTCCTCGTTGAATCTTGAAACCAACGAGATGGGTTCATCCAACTCTTATCCACCTTGCATATCCTCTTGATCCTATGGCCCTCACAACTTTGTGAGTTCTCCACGGAGAATCTCAACCATCCGATTCACTCCTCCATAAATCTCTGTGAAACAAGCCAATGTTCTTTCACCGGGACTTAACCTTTTGCACGATAGTTCTGCTCCCTGTCTTCCTTTGAACACTTCAAAGGCGTTAAACCTCCTGAGCTTTCTATGGAAACTCAAGTCTCCAAAGGACTCCTGCACGCACTCCTTGTGGAAATATTTCAAATACTCCTTGGTATTTGACCTCTCAACTCTGTTCACTTTCTACGACAACAGTCCTTCCTCTTTCAACCATAGTTGATAAGTTCTAAGGCCTCGACTAGCCTGCGCACACCTTGCACGGCTTCTGGGCTTCGCCTATACTTTTCCTAGAATGAGAACAACGGTATCCCTCCTGACATTTCTGAGATAAAACTCAGAAACCTTGTCAACACACTCCTTGCGGACGTTTCACTGCACTCCTTGCAGGAACTCTCTCTCTCAGGAAGAGAAACAATTGAAACTCATTCTCCTCTCTCAGACTTCATACTTTCAACATGAAATCATACATTTAACACAAAGTAACAACAAATGCATAACAACGAGAACAAAAAAATTGTAGGCATATGATTCAACATATGTAAACAGTGAACATCATAACACCCTGAATCTGATTCAAAGCTTCATATATTAATTCAAAGATCCTATACATTGGTTCTTCTTTCTAGTTCTCTGTTACAACTCTCTCTTTCTTCTCTATGCTAATGATACAACAATACAATGGTACAAAGGCGAGGGTGTCTATATCCATTTTCCCTCCTACTCTCTAAACTATCTAATCTATAATTCAAGTCTACCTACTTCCATTAACTACGCATAAATACCTCTACATACTACAGACGAGAGCAACGCTCAAGGTCTGTTCACAATATCTTGACATAAATGTAAGTATGCTTCTAGCTATTACATTAATATCCGCTCTTTAATTTTCAAAAACATTTCAAAACGTGTGAAATGTGTGTTGCACTCCTCCAGCTATCTTTTGCCTTCATGCTCACTTGGCTAGCTGCTTATGATGCTCCTGCATCATACTCCCTCGCTTGAAAATTTTCATGAACTCATGTTCATGAGCTCTTGCACAGTGTTTCCATGCTTCTGAATTTCTGCTTCATCTTCCCAACTAGCATCTTCAACTAGATGTCCTTTCCATTTGACCAAGTATTCAGAATACTCTTTCCTCCTAGTCCTTTTACTAACCCTCTTGTCAATTATGCTTTCCATCTGCGGATTTTTAGCGATAGGAATTTGTTTGGTCCATTGAAATTTTTCCTGTTCATCCTCTACTCTTGCTTCTTTAGCTTTGTAAGGGTACAAATCCGCAACATTGAATATCGGTGAGATTCCGACCCCATCGGGTAATTCAATATCATATGCGTTTGCCCCAAATTTCTTTATGACTCTGCACGGTACAATCTTTTTCATCTTCAGTTTGTTATATGTTCCCCTTGGGAACCTCTCCTTCCTCAGATGTGTAAGAATCAGATCACCAAATTCAAACTGAAGTTCTCGCATGTCTTCATCTGCTCTGTGCTTGTATTCTTGATTTGAATTCTGCAATCTCTCTTTGACTTGGCTGTGAAGCTCGTTCATTCCCTCTGCAAAGTCCTCTGCACTAGCACTTTTGAATTCGGCTTGTTCCAAATCTTTAAATTCATAAACTCCCCTTGGCTACATTCCATATACAATCTGGAATGGACTCTGCCCTATGCTTCTATTAAGAAAATCATTATAAGTGAATTCCACCTGTGGCAGAATGTGATCCCACTGACTGTGGTGTTCAGTCACTAAGCTCCTCAGTAAATATCCCAATCTTTTGTTCACGACTTCTGTCTACCCATCTGTCCGAGGATGATATGCCGAGCTAAAAGACAAATGTGTCCCCAACTTCTTCCATAAGGTCCTCCAGAAATTCCCTATGAACTTGGTATATCGATCAGAAATGATACTCCTTGGCAAGCTTTGAAGTCTAACGACTTCCTTGAAAAACACATTCGCAATATGAGTTGCGTCGCTAGTTTTCTGGCATGGTATGAAATGTGCCATCTTGGAAAACCTGTCGACTACCACAAAGATTGAATCATAGCCCTTTTGCGTTCTTGGCATTCCTAATATAAAATCCATGCTCACTGCATCCCACGACCTTTCTGGTATGGGTAATGGTTGATATAACCCTATGTTCTTCCTTTTCCCTTTTATGTGTTAACAAATCCTGCATCCTTCCACAAATTTCTTAACATATGTCCTTATCCCTGGCCAAAAATATGAGCCGTTCAACTTTGAGAATGTCTTATCATGACCAAAGTGTCCAACCAATCCTTCACTATGTTTTTCTTTCAGCAAATTCTCCCTCATGTAGCATTTTGGAATACATAGTTGATTGCCCCTGAATAACAATCCATTTTGGATCATATATTGGTCCATTGGTTTATGTCCCTGAGAATTGGATTCTCAGACGCCTCATATGCTTCCTTAAAATCTGGGTCATCCCTGTACATTTCTTTGAGGTTATCAAAACCTAAAGTTTTGACTCTGAATTCTTGCATAAGCAAACATTTCCTGCTCAAAGCATCATCAACTTTGTTAGCAGTTCCAGAAATATGCTTACTCACAAAAGTAAAATTTTGCATGAATTCAACCCATTTAGCATGTTTTTGGTTCAACTTCTCCTGTCGAGTCATGAATTGTAAAGCATGATTATCACTGTACAAAACAAACTCTTTAGGAACCAAATAATGTCTCCATTTCTTCAGTGCTTGTATGACTACATAAAATTCTTTGTCATATGTTGAGTACTTGATCTTCGCTTCATTCAATTTTTCACTGAAATATGTGATCAACCTATCGTCTTGGCTCAAGACTGCTCCAATTGCAAATCCACTTGCGTCACACTTGACCTGGAATGTCTTGCTGAAATCCGGCAAAACCAGAATTTATTTTTCCGTGATCTTCTTCCTCAGCAGATTGAAACTCTTCATTGCTTCTTCTATCTAGTGAAAAGATTTGTGTCTTTCCTTCACCATATCCATCATTGGTGCGCTGATTCCACTGAAGTTTTGAATTAATTTCCTGTAGAAACTAGCCAAACCATGGAAGATTCGCACTTCAAACACATTTTTTGGAGATGGCCAATTCTTAATTTCATTTACCTTTTCTGGATCCATATTCAACTCATTCGCAAAGATAACAAAACCCATATAAATGAGTTATGTCCTCATAAATGATGATTTCTTCATATTTATCAGCAACTTCTCTTGCTATAATCTCTTCATCACTGTAGCTAAATGTTTTAAGTGTTCTTCTTCTGTCTTGCTGAAGATTAATATATCATCAAGATATACAATGATGAATTTCCCAATGAAATCCTTCAGGACTTCGTTCATTAATATCATGAAAGTACCGGGTGCATTCGTTAAGCCAAAAGGCATGACAAGCCATTCATACAACCCCTCGTTCGTCTTGAATGTTTTCTTCCATTCATCACCTTCTCTCATCCGAATTTGATGATATCCGCTTTTCAAATCAATCTTTGAAAAAAACTTGGCTCCACTCAAGCAATCCATCAAGTCGTACATCCTTGGCAATGGAAACCTGTATCTGATGGTAATCTTATTGATTTTCCTTGAGTCTGTACACATCCTCCAGCCTCCATCTTTCTTTGCGCTGAGCACTGTCGGAACAACACATGGACTCAAGCTCTCTCGAATCAATCCTTTGTCCATTAAGTCATGTACCTGTCTCTTAACTTCTTCATTTTCCCACGGTGTCAATCTATACGCTACTTTGTTTGGTAAACTGGATCTAGGTATAAGATCAATGTGATGGCTTATACTCCTGATAGGTGGAAATGAACAAGGTAGTTCATCCACTACTATATTGACGAACTCTTCCAACAACTTTTGGATTTCCTCCGGTAAATCATCCACTCTTGTACTAGTCAAAATGATTCTAGGCTTCTTGACCACAATAAATTATGTGTCTTCCTTCTTCTTAGCCTCCTTAAAAAGTTCCTTCCCACTCATGAGAAGTACAATGTTTCTCACCTCTGTTTTCACTTCTTTATCCTTAATCGACATCAACGTGTGAGTCCTCCCATTCTTCTCTAGGGTGTACATGTTCTTTCTCCCATCATGAATCATGTTTCTATCATATTTCCATAGTCTACCCAACAATAGATGACAAACATCCATGGGAATGACATCACATAATATTTCATCCTTATATCCTCCTATTTTAAATTCAACCAAACATTGTTTAGTGACATTTACCTGATGTCCTTTTTGTAGCCACAAGACTCTGTATGGGCTTGGATGTACAACAGTTTCCAGCTAAATCTTTTCTACCATCTCTGTAGATACGAGATTATCTGTGCTACTGCTGTCCACTATAACTTTGCATACCCTATCTTTGGTTTTGCAAGCAGTCTGAAATAGACTGTTTCTTTGGGCTGGGTTCTCTACCTCCTTCTCTAGCTTCAAGAGAACTTTCCTCATCATCAAAGATATTCCACCCTTAGCATCTTCTGTCTCCACATTCTGTCCTTGAGCTTCGGAAATGTGAGTTTCACCACCATTTTTTTTCTTATCTAGACACTCATAGGATTTATGTCTGATCTTTCCACAGACAAAGCATTTTACTTCACCACCTCTGCCTCTTCCTCTTCCTCTAGCTCGAGGAAAAGTATTTCTATCGGTATACTGCCCTTTCTGTGAACTTTTGCCTCTCTTAGGTTGAGTTTGAGGTTTCTTCCCTTCTTTAGATTTATGAGTTCTGTCTTGGGCAATTGTTTTACCTCTGGCTTGACTTCTGCCTTGGCCTCTTTGACCTTGCTTCTGGCTCAGCTTCTCTTCAGCTTTCACAGCCATCTGATAAGCATCATATACATTCCAAAGGGTCATCATGCTCATCTCATCTTGGATGTCATACCATAGACCATTTATGTATCTAGAAACTTTTTCATCATTGCTTTCCCAATGTCCTTATGCATCCTCCGAAATGGTGTGATTTGATAATCCTTGGGTATAAATTTGGCTTTCATCTTTGCAACCATTCTATCCCAGCTCTTGATTTTCTGCTTACCTTTGCAGCGTCTATCAGCCTACAGTTCATCCCACCATAGTGTTACATGCCCTTTAATTCTAGTAACAACATTTTTGACTTTCTTGTCTTCCTTGACATCCTCATAGTCAAAGTATTTATCTAGATCTCTAATCCAATCTAGAAGCTCTTCAACATCTAAGCTTCCCTCATACATGGGAATCTCCATCTTTTCCCTAGCACCTATCCTTGCAACAACCCTGAATAGGCGTTGATCTGCAGCATCCTCGATTGTAACTTCCTCTCCTTCATTTCCAGCTTCATTTTCACTATCAGCCTCGCTGATATCCCCAACGTCCATTGTGCACCTCTGTGCTGTCTCCATGGCATCAATCTTGGCATGTAACTCATG
This sequence comes from Picea engelmannii, assembly GCA_009831015.1. NCBI lineage: Eukaryota > Viridiplantae > Streptophyta > Pinopsida > Pinales > Pinaceae > Picea > Picea engelmannii. Next base: position 419,798 of record ML777610.1, read on the forward strand.
AATTTCTCTTTTCACTGTTGGATCAGGCATTGGCATTGGCTTGTGTATTCTCCTTGGTGGCATAGCTGTAAAATGTTCCTCTTTTCTCTGCTACAGAAAGAAAAGAACTTGTTATGCAACTCTGATACCACTTTATGTAAACCCCCGACCCTCGGGCTAAGATATGCACAGGATCATTCTAAATATGCCCCTAAGTCAAATTGACTCTTTGATTCCTCCTCAAGGAATCCCACACACACACAACAGTGTTTTCCACAAGTCCTTATAGGTATGTCTGTGTGATGAAACACAAGGCATCAACCTGATCTCCTGACCACAATAAGATTGTGCCCTTTGCTGAATCGGGACTTTGGGGTTCACGATTGCACGATTTCTGTTGTCGAGTTTCCAGCTCTTCAACTGACTGAAACCAGAAATGCCGAAACGCTGAAATCTTTGGCCACGTCCTCCTCCACAGGTATATCACGTTTCACAACTTTAGGAATTCTAGAACAAAGAATCTCGACCTCTTGTCTTTGAAAATATTGAAATGTCGAACCCTTATGCGTTTAGTAAAGGATAGCTCCCCAACGAGACTTTTCGTTGATTCTGAGATTCGAACTTTGCGATTTTGTGAATACGGATGCAAGACTCCTGACCCTTCAACCTCCAAAACTCTAAAATGGTTAACAAGGTTGGGCTCCACCTATCTACCGAGGACACGCCAGTTGTCCACTCCATTGTCCTCTGTCTCTGTTGTGGACTCTTGCCACCTGTCACACTGGATTTTAGGCTTTTTGGACTTGAATAAGCCTTCGACTGTCATTCGTTATTTTGGGCTTCTGGGTACCGGGAGTTAGATACTCTCGATCCCAGAACGCTACCTCCTATGTTTTTCGACACCCAAAGTGCCTAAATCCCAAAATTCATGCCAAGTCTGGTCGCAACCCACGACTTTAGGATTTTCACTCCACTATGCCCCGACTCCTTGTTGTCAGGACCTCCGAAGTACCGAAATCTGGATTTTCAAATTTTCAAAAATTCCACTACTCACCTTCACATGCGATGATCCATTTCATGATTCAGGAATGTGAGAGACTGAAGGTTTTGGCCTACACTTCCACCTTCCAGAACCTGAAATGATAAAATGATCTTGACACCCCAATTGGTAATGATCAACGGTCCTTGTTGAATATTGAAACCAAAGAGATGGGTTCGTCCAACTCTTGTCCACCTTGCAGCTCCTCTGAATCCTACGACCCTCGCAACTTTGTGAGTTCTCCACGCAGAATATCAACTATCTGATTCACTCCTCCATGAATCTCTGTGAAATGAGCCAATGTTCTTTCACTGAGACTTAACATTATGCATGATAGTTCAACTCCCCATCTTCCTTTGAACACTTCAAAGGCATTAACCCTCCTGAACTTTCTCTGGCAACTCAAGTCTCAAAAGGACCCCTACACGCACTCCTTGCGGAAATCTTTCAAATACTCTTGGGTGTTTGACCTCTCGACTCTATGCACTTTCTGCAACAACATTCCTTCCTCTTTCAACGTTAGTTGATAAGTTCTAATTCCTCGACTAGCCTACCAACACCTTGCACGGCTTCTGGGATTCGCCTATACTTCTACTGGAATGAGAACAACGGTATCCCTCCTGAGATTTTTGAGATAAAACTTAGAAACCTTGTCAACGCACTCCTTGTGGATGTTTCACTGCACTCCTTGTAGGAACTCTCTCTCTCAGGAAGAGAAACAATTGAAACTCATTCTTCTCTCTCAGACTTCATACATTCAACATGAAATCATACATTTAACACAGAGTAACAACAAATGAATAAAAGTGAGAATAAAACAACTGTAGGCATGCCATTCAACATATGTAAATAGTGAACATCATAACACCATGAATCTGATTCAAAGCTTCATATATTAATTCAAAGCTCTTGTACATGGGTTCTTCTTTCCAGTTGTCTATTACAACTCTCTCTTTCTTCTCTATGCTAATGATACAACAATACAATGGTACAAAGGTGAGGGTGTCTATATCTGTTTTCCCTCGTACTCTCTAAACTGTCTAATCTATAATTCAAATCTACCTACTTTCATTAACTACGCATAAATGCCTCTACATACTACAGACGAGAGCAACGCTCAAGGTCTGTTCACAATATCTTGACATAAATATAAGTACGCTTCTAGCTATTACATTAATATCCTCTCTTTAATTTTCAAAAACATTTCAAAACATGTAAAATGTGTGTTGTGCTCCTCCAGCTGTCTTTTGCCTTCATGCTTTCTTGGCTGGCTGCTTATGATGCTCATGCATCAGTTGCAATCCTCTGACATGTGTCCTCCTATTTTGATGGTTGAGGATTACTTTGGGTCTTCACTCGGAGCTCACATATTTGTGCCATGTGTCCGCCAAATCCAACAACAATGAATCACTTCGGGAATTTACCCGGAGTTCATGGATTTGCACCGCGTGTTCTTCATATATGACGGTTCAGATCTACTTCGGACAATCTGACAGTCGACGTTTACTTTGGGTGTTTTCTAGTATACATAGATTCACGCCACCTGGCCTCTGAATCTGACTGTCTAGATCTATTTCGGCCCTTCGTCACTTCATCTCGTCGGTGTTTCAGGATTTGGGAGTTTCAACTCTCAACCTAAAACTCTCAAGGTGATTTCGCCAAAGTCTATGATCTATTGCCACATGTCTCTTTGGACCTAAAGGATAGGAATTACTTTGAGACTATACCCAGAGATCATAGATCTACGACACATCTCTACTGAACTCCAACAACCCAGATCCACTTCGGGTGATCCAACGCTTGATATTTCCTTCGGGAAATCTCATGATTCAGATTCACTCTGACTATTCGGACGACTGAGATTTACTTTGGACTTTTGGCACTACAGGCTTTGAAAATCTCAAGTCTCAAACTTGCCTCCTTTCAAAAATATTCCTCTGGAGTCCATGATCTATTGCCACGTTTCCCTCTCGATCGGGTGGTACAGATTCACATTGATTCTTTGGGGTTTGACAATTTCAAATTTTAATTGAAAACCCTCAAACAGATTTCTCTGAAGTTCAAGATCCATCGCCATGTGTCCCTCTTGACGATGGACGGTCCCAAACTACTTCGAGACTTCAGAAATTTGGTAAGCCCTCTTCTCCTCTGTGTGCAAGGTACTAAGTTTTGTGCAACTTGTTTAGATCATATAGTTGTTGAGCCTCTACAATGTGATCCAACGACCACTCTCGCTCCTCCTCCTAGGCTTCTGACTTACTCTGACTTAGAAGGTTTTCTAAGTGATCAAAGGATTTGACCCTTGCTCCTCCTATGGGCCGGTCTCCTGGATTTCGTCTGCGCTCCTGAAAGTGCTATTCCTTTTGAGCTCGATCTCTTTGAAGTTTTTCGTTGTCCCACACACTCCTTGCATTTTAGGGATCACTTCAAACTTAGATCGAAGGTCAATGATGATCGACAGTTCACAGGAATTGCGGGGTCCCTACATGTGGTTTATTTACCAGGGAGTTTGACCTTCGCAATCTGGAAAGTACTCGATTGATTCTATTCTAACTGGGATCGTTGATCCTCCAGCCCATTGAGATCAATGACAAGGGTGAATTGAGGGCCGTGAACTAGAGCATCTGCTATTTTTAGCTTTGTGCTCCATAGTTATTCCCCACCCTCGATCTTTTTTCATAGATAGATGATGCATATCAATTGTGGGGTTTAACTTGACCTTCATACAACTTGACATCTCAGAGCCTCGTGCTCCAAAGTTCCTATACCCAGGTCACATGGATCTTCATAAAACTCTAAGGATAATATCCATGCTCTTATCGGGCTTCTGGTTAACGAAATAAGTGCATGTTCAGAGTCTCCTAGACTACTAGTCTGAAGGGAACACCTTCTCGACTCACAGAGATTTGAGCTCAGAATCAAGGCAAGGTAACTTGTGAGGTTACCAAATCAATAAATATTCCTATAGGCTTTCTCCAACTCCAGAACAACGATGTAAATTCCTAGGGAAAGTGCCTTCGAGTGATTAAAATGGGGTGTATGGAAATGCAAGCAGAATTATAGGTTTTGAAGGAAACAAGCTCATATTCATAACTTAATCATTTGATACAGAGAAAGAAACCTTTATAGACATGTAAATACTCAAATGCATCCATTATTTACAATTCAAAAACATAAGGCAAGAAAACACTTATTAAAACCATAGAGTGTGATGTGACTGCTAAAAGGGGTGCTCATTTCCACCCAACCATATGCTCAGTCACTCCCAATGGATTTATCACTGGCCACCCCCGAGCTTAAGCCATGATTCTTTGAGATTCAATATCTTACTTCCATATCAACGAAAGTTAGGGATGAAGGTAACTCTCCTTCTCCCAATAAAAAAAAATAGATAAGGACGAAGGTTACTCTCCTTCTTCTGGTTCAATCTCTAATTTTTGTGATTAGAACTCATTGTTCCTCCTTCAGTCCTTCCAATATTTTCCTCTCTCGTCTCTGCATTTTCTCTAAAGGTCTCCCTTTTTCCACCACGCTTCGTTTCTTTCCTCCCTCAGCAAGATTGTCTATGGCTCGAATCTCCCAATCCATGGTCAGGTTTGGAAGCCTTACTGATGGGAAGTCTATCCCATCCCTCATTAATTCTTGAGGGGGCCTTCCCACCTATCACCATGATGAGAATTCATTCCTATTCATAGGGTTGCTCTTATCTGTCCAAATTAATTCCACCATTGTACTAGTTCGGTGGAGGTGAACGTAACCATCCTTGGTCCCCTCCACTACCTTTCCAAGAATTTCATGGTCTCTCTCTTAGCACAACCCCTCTTTCTGCATTCATGCAACATATAACCATTTTCTATTAAAATAATCATAATTTACATTTATCGACCTTCTACACAAGGTCCATCAAAACAAACATTCACACTTTTAAGTGTCTGATAGTTCCTCGACCCATATAGTTATATTTACAGATTGAGGGAAATAGGGTGTTAGAATTCCCTCCCCCTTAAAGGAATCATCGTCCTCTATGTTCTATCTATCAACATGATATGTATGCAAAAAAGTAAACAAAATCAGATATGCATGTCTCATCACATCCTCCATTTCCCACGTAGCCTCATCTCGGCCAAAGTGTTTCCACTACAAGTTGACCTGTGCAATTGTTTGGTTCCTGAGTGAGGTTTCCTTCCTATCTAATATGCATTGGGGTTCTGTTAGGAATTCTCCCTCCATATCCACCTAGATCACAGACCAGTCAATTATATGATTATCATAATATACATATTTCTTCAATAATGAAACATTAAAAACATTATGTGCATTTACAGTGGGAGGAAGTGCTAGCCTATATGCTATAGGTCCCACTCTATATAAGACTTCAGAGGGTCCACAATACCAAGGTGCCAACTTGGTAGAGGCTCCCATTCTCAGGGAACTCTTCTTGGGTCTAACTCTGAGATAGACATGGTCTCCAGTATTGAACTCTCTGGGAGTCCTCTTTCTATCGGTGTAACTTTTCTCTCTATCCTGAGAAATCTTCAAATTTTTTCTTATCTAAACCACTTGTTGTTCCATTTTTTCCAGAATGTCAGGTTCGTTTGTAATTATGTCCACTGGATTGCTCCAGCTGATTGGAATCTTGTACTGTCTACCATAGAGGACTTCAAAAGGGCTCATCTTCAAGGATTTTTGATAACCGTTGTTGTAGGAAAACTCTACCAATGGTATGTAGTCTTCCCACTTCTTAGGATGATGCATTACATGCATCCTTAGCATGTCTTTTTCTATTTGGTTTACTCTTTCTGTCTATCCATCAGTTTGGGGGTGATAAGTTGTGCCGAATAACAATTTTTTCTCCAAACTGGCCATTAGGGATTTCCAAAATTTTGAAGTAAACTTGGTGCCTCTGTTAGATATAATTTCCTTGGGCATGCCATGTAGTCTGAATATATCCTTTATGAAGATGTTGTCAATATCTATTGCCTTGCAGGTTGACTTGACAGGGATGAAATGGGTAGACTTACTTAGTTTTTCCATGACGACCATGATGGCATCATTTTGTTTGGTCGAATTTGGTAGTCCAGTGATGAAATCCATGGATATGGTTTCCCATTTCCATTCTGGGATTGGTAGGGGTTGTAACAATCCTATTGGATTTCAGTGTTTTGCCTTAATTTGCTGACACTCTAGGCACTTATCTAGATAGTTAGCTATGTATTTCTTTAACCTAGGCCAATAGAGTTGTTTCCTAGTGGTCGTGATCATCTTCTGATGTCTTGGGTGATGAGTATATGGTCCCTTATGTAGTTCATCCATTATGAACCTCTTCAATTCGTCACAGTTTGGAATATACAATATGTTTATGTAAGTCAACATCCCCTCCTTGAGCATCTGGTAGCCTTCATACTTCAGCCTTGTAGGGTTTTGTATTAGGTATGATGTCACAGTCTTGAAGAATGCATGTGTCTCTTGTGCATTTCTGACCCTTTCCCTGACGTTCGTTTCACAAGCGCTTACTGTCGCTAGATGAATCATTTTTATACTCCTTCTAAGGGCATAAACCACCCTATTTCCCTTTCCTTTTATGTGTTTTATTTCGAAATCGAATTCACTTAGGAGAGCCATCCACCTAGATTTCCTAGCATTGAGTTTTGGTTGATCAAATAGGTGTGTCAATCCACAATGATCTGTCATAAGAAAAAATCATCTACCGCTGAGGTAGTGCCTCCACATTTTTAAAGCATGTACTATGGAATCCAATTCTAGGTCATGGGTCACATAATTGATCTCATGCTCATTTAATTTCCTAGATGTGTAGAAAATTACACGTCCCTTTTGCATAAGGATTCCTTCGAGTCCTTCCTTCCAGGCATCTGTACACACAAGGAAATCATTATCTGGTTGTGAAATATTTAGCACGGGTGCATGGGTCATGAGGTGTTTCAATTCCTCAAATATTTCTTCGCATTTCGATGTCCAAATCTATTTAGTCCCCTTTTTCTGAAGGGTAGTGATTGGACAACCAATCTTGGAAAACCCTTTTATGAACCTTCTATAATATCCCACTAAGCCCATGAAGGATGTAATATCGAATACATCCTTCAGGGTAGGCCACTCCATAATAGATTTGATCTTGTCGGGGTCTACTGCCACTTCTTCCTTAGAAATTACATGGCCTAGGTAATGGACTTTCTTCTGAAAGAAGTCACACTTGCTAATCTTAGCATAGAGTTGATGCTCTCTTAGTACTTGAAGTATGAGTATAATATGTTCTTCATGATCCTCCCTGTTCTTGGATTATATTAGGATATCATTAATGAAAACCAATACAAATTTGTTCTGAAATTTTCTGACTAAATTATTCATCAAGCACATAAAATTTGCAGGGGCATTGGTTAACCCAAATGGCACCACCACGAATTCATAGTGACCATACCTCATCTTGAAGGATTTTTTGTGGATGTCTTCATCCTTAATCCAGACTTGATGGTAGCCATACCTTAGGTCGATCTTCGAGAATATGGATGCACCTCCCAATTGGTCGAACATGTCATCGATTCTTGGTAAGGGGTACTTGTTATTTATGGTTTCCTTATAAAGTTGTCTGTAATATGTGCACATTCAAAATGTGCCATCTTTCTTTTTCACAAATAGAATGGGTGCTCCTCACAGAGATACATTGGTTTGGTTGTAGCCTTTGTGCATCATTACCTTTAGTTGTATCTTGATCTCAACCATCTCTGGCGTGCTCATTTTGTATAGCGTTCTAGATGTTGGTACCTCTCCCAGTGTAAGTTCTATCGAGAAGTCAATATCCCTTCTCAGAGGTAGACCTAGTAATTCTTCTGGGAATAGGTCCTTGTATTATCTTAATATGGGGTGGTCCTCTAGGTTTGGTTTGCCAACCTCAACATATTCTAATACCTATATGGCATATAAAGAACACCCCTTTATGCAACACGTTTTCATTTGAAGGGTTGATATTTGCCTCACTAAGACATGCTTCTGAATCCCTTGGAGGTTCATCTTTTTTCCTTATTCATTTACACATTCTAAAGTTTTATGATAATAGTCCAATTTAGTTTTGTAAGCATCCAACCAATCCATACCAATCAACAAGCCATAAGATCCCAGGGGAAGTACGTTAAGGGTCTCTTGGGTGGGAAGTCCACCCATGATGAATTGATAGGCTGATATGACCTCTGCCACTTTTATTTTGGTTCCAGTTGATAATTGCACCAACCACGTCTTAGCATGTCTAATTGGTTGCAGTTTACACTTATCAACAATCTGAGGGGCCACATAACTCAAATTAGAACCTGGGTCAATTAAAATAGAAACTAGATGGTTGGCGATCATACCTTCCAACTCCACTAGTGAAGCTTGGTCATCAGCTTGATTATTTTCCAAGGATGCATAGATTCATGGCATGCTCCTAGCCACATCATTGACAGTGGTAGATTCTTGGATATTGTAAACCCTCTTACTATTCTGTTGTTTGTGTGGGTAGTCCCTCAATCGATGATCTTCTCCACAACCCAACATTTTAAGGGTTCCTTTTTTAGGTTATTAGTCTTTCCTGAGGCTATATTAAAAGGTTTATTTCCACTTTGAGAGGGGACATTTTTCTGATATACACCTTTACTAGGAAGGATCCTTCTAGAATATTTTCCATATTTCTTGAATCTTGAGGATTTAAACCCTTTCTTCTGGAATCTCGAACTACTCCTAGTCTTCCAATCCTCACGAGGTATTTTCTTACTCCCAAACTATTCATAACAATACCTTTCCTTTAAGATATTTTCTTCTAAGGTATTTGGTTTGTTGAACTCAATCCTATCCCAGTAGGTCTGAGGTAACCCACTAATGAACCATTGCATTTTTACTTTTTCATATTTTATGTAGGGTACATACCTCAGTAGTTCAAGGAATGTATTGACAAATTCAACTATGGTGAGATGCCCCAACCTGAGTTCATAGAACTCCTTAGTCTTCCCATCCACATATTTCTTTGACAGATACTTCTTCCTAAAGTATTTCTCGAACTATTTCCATGAAAATTCCTTTTCATGGACTCGTTTCACATTCCTAAGGTATTCCCACCAAATGGAAGCTTTTCCATTCAGGTTGAAGATGGCTATTCGAGCCTTCAATTTTTCAGAGTAGTCATGGACTCTGAAGTATTACTTTAAACCAAGGAGCTAGGCTTCAGCCTCTTCTCCATTCTTAATCTCTCCATTGAAAGAGGATGTCTTGAATTTCTTCAATTCTTCAGGATCATGATTTTTGGAATGCTTCTGCTTCTTTCCTTCCTTCAAGAATGTGAGTTGGATCTACCACTAGAAGATCCTTCGGAGTTACTAGATTCCTTTTGAGAGGACTCCACCGATGAGTGTCCCCGGCCTCCAGGATGGGCCTTCTTCAAGGTACTTTTCCCAGTGTGGTCACATATGGAGTCATGTTTTTGGATCTCAGGTGGACTTTGACTTCTCTTTTTATGTCGTCAATCCACATGACTGGTTGTGAGTTCATGTTGTAGTTGCATCTGTATGTCAGATAAGCTCTACAGTAAGACCGTGTTAATTTCTATCTATTTTTCTTGCTCCTTTATCAATCTCTCGTTGTCATCCTTGTAACTATGTAATTCAACCCTGAGTCTCCTTACAGTTTCAGCCAGATATGGGGGGGTTTCCATCACCCTCCTTTCATCAGATTCTTTGTCTCTATTTTGGGAGCCATCCCCCACTTCATGACACGTCACCATACTTTAGTCTTGGAGGTTTCTCGTGATTTACTGACTGCTCGAGTGTTGAAAAAAACACTTATTGTTATCTAACAATTTATTAGTTCATGAACAATACATGGTTCAATTTCTTAAATGCATACACAAAGTAGAAATTGTCATTCTTTTCTTTAATCACATTTTTAATCAGAATTTTTAAGAAAGAGGTAAGGTAGAGTGTCATTCTTTTAAAAGTACTCCAAATAGATTTTTTAAGCAACTCGACCGTGAGTCCAAGCAGGCCAAGTGTTGTAACCATGCTCTGATACCAATTTCTAACACACCCACGATGGGGATAAAAATAAATAAAAGATCTATCCTCCTTACAGAAACAAGTCCTCTTTCTCTCTATGGGTTCTAATTTGAAGAGTCCAGGACTCATACCGAGCCTCTAGTCAAGGTTCTCCGAGTCTAAATCAAACGAGACTTTGAGACCATGATAGTCTCACCTATAAATAAGAAACAATCCCTTTCGGCCTCTGTTGCAGGTCTTATAATACCTGTGACCTTCTCCTTCGCACTTCATCGAAGTCTTAGAGTTGGTGTTAGCCCCTTTTCTCTTGGCCTCTCCTCGGATGTGACCTTGGCCATGACCATGCGATTGTGGATGTGGCCATAAGTGGTTTGGGGTCAAAATTCTTTTGTCCCCACAATCCTCCTCAAGTCTCCACATGTCCTCACGAAACCACGGCTTGAATTGTGGCCCACCCTCAAAATTTTAAACTTCGCACAACTCTTGTCCCTGCAATGCTACATGATCGTTGATATCTTTATCTTGATGATACTGTCTGAATCGATGGTTCATATCTACACCTCTCAAATTGACGAACCAAATCTATGCCTCCTAGATCAACGATTGTGATCTCTTCGCAATTCTGAACTTCAAAGTTTTGAAATATCAAACCCTACTTCTTACATACTTCAAACTTCCAGAGTTGATGATCTCTAGACACTTGTCCTACTCGATCCATGTTATTTCTTTGAATTTGGGTGTTTAACCATTTAACCCAAATCAATTGTCCTCCAACCCTCTTTTCGATCAACGATGGAAATATCCTTCGGTTTCGGAGTTCTGAGATCTCAAATATCAAAATTTTTCCCCAATGAATTTTATCCAAAGGCTACATTCCTCTAGCGTGTTTCCTCGTGTTCTAACGGTTGAGGATTACTTCGGGTCTTCACCCAGAGCTCACAGATTTGTGCCACGTGTCCTTCGAATCCGATGGATTTGAATCAATTCAGGACTTTACCCATAGTTCATGGATTTGGGCCATGTGTTCTCTAGATATGATGGTTTGGATCTACCTCGGACGATCCGACGATCGAAGTTTACTTTCGGTGTTTTCCAGAAACCATATATTCACACCACTTATCCTCTGGATCTAATGGTCCAGATCTATTTCGGCCCTTCATTGGTTCAACGCTTCGTCTCTTTGGCATTTCAGGCTTTGGGATTTTAAAATCTCAACCTGAAACTCTCGAGGTGATTTCTCTAAATTTTATGATCTATCTCCATGTGTCCCTCTGGACCCGACAGCTAGAAATTACTTGAGGACTTTACCTGGAGATCACAGATCTATGCCAAGTCTCTACTGAACTCCGATGAGCCAAATCCACTTTAGGTGATCCGACGCCTAAGATTTACTTCAGGCAATTCGATGATTTAGATTCACTTCGGCTATTCGGACGGGTGAGATTTACTTCGGACTTCCAGATCTCCAGGATTCAGAAATATCAAGTCTCAAACTTGCCTCCTCTTGAGCAGATTCCTCCGGAGTCCATGATCTATCGCCACGTGTCCCTTTGGATTGGGTGGTCCATATTCACTTCAGGTATTTAGGGTTCAGGAATTTCAACTTTTAACCAAAAACCCTCGAACAGATTTCTCCAGAGTTCACGATGCATCGCCACATGTCCCTCTTGACTATGGATGGTACCAAACTACTTTGGGACTTCAGAACTTTGGATAGTTCTCTTCTCCTGCGTGTGCAAGGTACTAATTTTCATGCACCTTGTTTAGATCAGATGATTATCGAGCCTCTGTGATGTGATCCAATGATCACTATCGCTTCTCCTCCTAGGATTATGACTTACTCTGGCTTAGAAGGTTTTCTATCTGCTCAAAGGATTTGACCCTTGCTCCTCCTATGGGCTCGTCTCTTGGATTTCGTCTGCACTCCTGAAAGAGATATTTCTTCTGAGCTCGATATTTTTGAAGGTTTTTTCCATCCCAAACATTCCCTGCATTTCAGCGATCGCTTCAAACTCAGATCGAAGTTCAACGACAATCGATGGTTCACATGAATTTCGGGGTCCCAAAATGCAGGTTCTTTACCAGGGAGTTTGAAATATGCAATATGGAAAGTTATCGCTTGATTATAGTCTAACCAAGATCAGTGATCCTCCAACCCATCAAGATCAATGGCAAGGTTAAATTGCAGGCCGCAAACTAGTGCGTCCACTATTTTCACCTTCGTGCTCTGTAGTGATTCCCCACCCTCGATCTTTGTTCATAGATCGACGATGCATATCAATTGCAGGGTTTAACTTGACCTTCGTATAACTTGAAATCTCGAAGCCTCGAGATCCAAATTTCCTAGACCCAAGTCACGTGGATATTCATAAAACTTTGGGGCTATGACTCCCACTCTTAGTCCGGTTTTTGTTTAAGGAAATACGTGCAAGTTCAGAGTCTCCAATACTATTAGTCTAAAGGGAACACCTTCCCGACTTGTATATTTTTGAGCTCTAAATCAAGGCAAGGTAACTTGTGAGGTTACCAAATCGATAAATATGCCCAAAGGTTTCCTCTGACTCCAGAACGACGATGTAAATTCATGGGGAAAGTGCCTTTGAGTGATTAAATTGGGGCGCATGGAAATCCAAGAAGAATTATAGGTTCTCAAGGAAACGAACGCATATTCATAACTTAATCATTTAATATAGAGAAATAAACCTTTATAAACATGCAAATACTCACATGCATCCATTATTTACAATTCAAAAACATAAGGCAATAAAACACTTATCAGAACCCTAGAGTGTGATGCGACTGTTGAAATAGGTGCTCATTTCTACCCAATCATAGGCTCAGTAACTTCCAATGGATTTATCACTGGCCATCCCCGAGCTTAAGCCATGATGCTGTGATATTCAATCTCTTGCTTCCATCTCAACGAAAGTTAGGGACGAAGGTTACTCTCCTTCTCCCAATACAAAAAAATAGATAAGGACAAAGGCTACTTTCTTTCTCCTGGTTGAATCTCTAATTTTTGTGATCAGAACTCACTATTCTTCCTTAAATCCTTCCTTGGACCTGAGAGTTTCCTCTCTTGTCTCTACATTTTCTCCGCAGATCTCCCTCTATCCACCACGCTTCCTTTCTTTCCTCCCTCTACAATATTGTGTGTGGCTCAAATCTCCCAATCCGTGTTCAGGTATGGAAGAATTACCGATGGGTAGTATTCCCCATCCCTCATTAAACGTTGAGGGGGAATTCCCATCTACCATACTGGCGATAATTCATTCATGGTTAGAGGGTTATTCTGATCTGAGCAAATTAATTCGAGCATGTTAGTGGTTCGGTGGAGGTTAATGAAACCATTTCTGGTCCCCTCCACCACCTTTCACAACATTTTGTGGTCTCTCTCTTATCACATCCCCTGTTTCAGCAGTCATGCAACACATAACCATTTTCTATTAAAATAATCATAATTTACATTCATTGACCTTCTACACAAGGTCCATCAAATCAAACATTCACACTTTTAAGTTTTCTATAGTTTCTCGACCCATATAGTTATATTTATAGACTGGGGGAAACAAGGTGTTACAATTAGTTTCCCAAACCCCACATTAGATTCTTTTTTCATTAATTTAATTAGGAAAAACCTCCCCCATACACATGTCACCCAATCCCCAGTTGCATGAGAAAATCAATTTTATTAATTAATTAAATATTCCTATTTACCTCACCCACCTAAAAGAGTTCCTAAAATGCTCCTCAGTATCCCAATATTCCCTTACAATTCTTAAATGACTTACTCCTTACTTAATTCCTAGTTGATTTCATAAGTATAAAGTCCCAAAGGCTAGATTCCTTACTAAGTTAGACATTCATCTATTTCTTCAAGTCTCCCCCTTTTTTTTAAGTTTCCCTTTTTCATTAAGTTTCCTTTTTCTTTTAAGTTTTCCCCCTTTTTCTTTTTTAACTAAAAATCAATTTAGCAAGTTTAGACAAACAACCATTTACTATTTTTATGAATTCAATCCTCCATTAAAATTTTTACTTTAATAATTAAAGATTGAATTTCTCTTATTAGTTATAAAAGAACCTTTAGTGAATTGGAATTTTATAAAAAGAATCTTAGTGAATTAAAATTTTATAGAAAGGACCTTAGTGAATTTCTTTTATAAAAAGGACCTTAGTGAATTAAAATTTTATAAAAAGAACCTTAGGGAATTTAAATATCCACTTTAATCTTGTTATATGCGTAATCCGTTTTTTTTTTGTTGTTGTTCTAAGGTTCTACTCAGACCTAGGTTTTCAATTCACTAGGCTTGGTGACAGTTCTTAAGGGAAAACATTTATTATTAAACTTTATTTATCAAATCAATCATTTTAAGGCCGGCCAGGTCCTAAGGAGGCATAGTTTTTTAGGCACTAGGTTTATTTATTTACTAGTTAAAATCATGGCATGCCCTTCAGGATGCACTACATGCTTCAAGGTTGCCACTCACCTCTCTCCATTTTCTTTGCATGACATGCCCTTAAAGACGCACTACGTGCTCCGAGGGTGGTACTCACCTCTTGTTATTTTATTTGTGTGATGTTCCCTTCAAGACGGACTACGTGCTCCAAGGGTGCCACTTACCTCTTGACTAAATTTGGTAGACATCAAACCCCTGGAGTCAATACTCTACTAGGTTATCTTATGGGATACTAATGACCTCTAAGGAATAAGGCCCCTGCCTTATTGTGTGTCCCTTAGAATCATCATGAGATACTATCAAAGTCTTCCCTCAGGACATCATGGGTCTTCTTGAACTAGATAATCGTAACCTACAATTCAAGACACGATGGGAGTGCTAGTAGGTTGTGGCAGGGTTGCTGCCACACCTCTCCCTCAATTTATTTGGTTCTCGTGCGTGACCCCTCTACACCAAATGTGAGTCTGGTAGACAATCTATTGTCATCTTCCATCTATCAATGAATCATGTCAGCAATAATAATCAATCATCATGACATCTAATCATATGTACATATGTCACATCAACAACATTCAAACCCTAACATTCCACTCCTTGACTCGATCCAGAGTCTAAGGGGTTTCATCGATGCCTTTGCATCCTCAATGTCCAGAGTCTGGTACACTCAGGAGAACCAAGTCAATAGCACATGTCTATGTAAATACAATAATATAAAATATCATCAAATCCACAATATCTGATAATCATAATCGAAATGACCAATAGTATAATAACCCATATCACTTGCATGGAAGTGTCCTCAAAGAATAAGTTTGCTCGGTGCGCACAAGGGTGAGATGTTACAAACACAAACATTATTGAGAACATGCGCATGTTGTTGGGAATGTGCCTACATGTATTTTTGAGTGTAGGGTCAGGGTTTTTCGAACCTATCACATCAGGAACACGTGTGTGTTCCTATAAATGTGCATGTGTTCCTACGAGTGTGCATTCCTCTTGACCCGCTTTCCACTTTTTCAGCCACCAAATTTGTGCACTCACCCATATAAATATTTGAATGGTTAAGTATGTATAATGTAAGTTCCCCTGTGTTTAAACAACAAAACATTATGATCTTGCTTAGATTTGTATGGATGGATTTCGATAAAAAATTCCAAAATATTTTAGACAACATCATTATTTTATACATCAATGAAGTTTTGGTAAAAACAATATCTAGTAAAACTTAGAACATAATTGAAAAATAAATTATAACCTATAATTTTAAAATCAAATCTCTCCTATAAGGCACCGACCAAGCCCCAAGAAACTTCTCAAAACTATCGAAATAAATATTTTTGATACCAATTTTAGATGCGGAAATGAAACATAGCATGACATTATATCTCATGTAGTTGTTCATACTAAATAAAATCATAAATGAAATAATTTATATAGAAACAACAACATTCAACCACATAAATTGGGATTTGAATGCATCAATCTACTCACAACAAACATTGAAGAATATAACTCAAAGTAAAATACACAACAACTATATCAACATTTAACATAAATAAACAAAACAAATAATAACACTTATGTTATGAAATATGAAACCCCCTAGAGTGGAAAAATGTTCCTTCCAACCTTAGACATGTTGTTTGAGTTTTCAACAAGTCACCCCTAAGCCGGGGCTATAAATCCAAAAGAGGTGGTGATCCCTAAGGTTGGATAAAGTCCCCCTCTCAATAGTCAATTACCACAACTAATTCCATTCCACCAACTCTCGTTCCCACAACATAGAAAACCCAGGGATGGGATACCCCTTCATTTCTCACAATCACTCATTCCTTCCAACTCCCCTCTATGGATCCAACACATGTTGTAAAATAAATCTCTTTGTTGGGACTCTAGGAATATACAACTACAACAATAATTCTCACAACAACAAAACACTTGCTTCTCTTGAATAATTCTTTAACATAATATAAATAACAGGCCCACAACTTGTCTTCCCATTAAATCAAAGCTTCAAAACAACTACCATAAATTCGTACTATGGCTTCCTTCAAGATTCAACACTCTCCACTTCCTTGTTGTCCAAAAATCTCCATGTAAAAACTACTCTACATGAGAAAATGTGATTGTGTAATTATTCCCCCTCTTCCCATATGGTTTTCCTCTCTTTATCTTTCTTTCTTGAATTACACTCTTCCCCAAGCTAATTGTACCCATCCCCCATGCTTTCAATAACTATGGGATGTAACTTCTCAAACCCACCCTATTACATGAATTCAATTATTGGATTTGGAAACACTCAATTAGAAAATGGAAGGTTCATAGTAATGATAATTTGGAAAGAAATGAGTTTGGATTTAATAGACTTGGGTAAACTCTCCCCCTCATACCTCTTCCCTCTCTTCTGGAATCTTAGCCCACAAATATCCATCATTTTCCATTTACATCTAGTGCTACATTTTGTTTATTATATTAAATTTACATCATTTACACATTATATCACTTGGCCCACGACCATACCTCACATTTACAATACACATTGGTAGTTTTGGGTTTGAAAATGAAGATGTTACATTCCCCTCTAGCTAAAAACTACATTGTCCTTAGTGCACAACAACATACAATTTACAAATTGACACATATATAAAAAATTGCATCAAAATACTTTAATAATTACGCAACTTAATAACTCATGCAACAATTCCAACCAAAAATCCTCTTTTCCCCTCAACCCGCACATCCCAAAGAATGGGATATAGTATCTTTCAGACAATAAATCTCATAGTTGTGGCTCTAGGAAATCTAGGTGCCAAAATGGAGTCTTCATTTTGTTATGTACAAATGTACATTCATATTTTTTCAAAATTTGCAAATATTTGTGGGTATGCTTCTCACATGTCTTCCCTGTATTCCCACATAGCATATTCAAGATTGTAGTAGGTCCATTGAACCTTTACCAAGACAATATATTTTTTCCTGGGCAATTTTAATTTCTAGTCTAAGATTCACATTGCATCCACTCGAAAGTCCCCTTCATGTTCCACCTCGATCACATTCCAATCAATCAAATGATTAGGATTAGGTACATAAATTTTTAATAAAGATACATGGAACAAATTATGAAATCTCATGGATGAATGTAATGCTACAATATATCCAGTTGGGTCTATCTTTTCTAGAACTTCAAATTTCCGACAATATCTCACTACCAACTTTGGGAAACTTCCCAATTTCAACGAGCTTTTGTTGTATTTAACTTTCAAAAACACATGCTCTCCCACATTAAATTTTCTATATGTTCTTCTTTTATTGGAATAACTCTTCTACTCGTTTTGTAAAACTTTCAAATCCTTCCTAATATTTACCATATGTTATTCCATTTCCCTAAGAATTTTTTGCCTCCTGACCTAAATCACATTGTTTCCAAGGCCAAATCCATTATGTGCATGCAGATCCAATTTACCATGTCAAAACTCAATATTTTATGTCAAAAGGTACAAAATTTCCATATCAAACTATATTTCTTGATTTCCTTTGGTACGTGGTGTATCGTTGACCATTGTTCATTCAATGTAGCTTTGATTGTTTTTGTTTTATCTTCTTCCAATCAAATTAGAGAACTCGATCATTAAATCTTTTTTTTTTTTTCTTGGAATTTATTCAACTCACCTTTTCCTTTCTAATCCTAAGGGATATGTCTCTCTTCTCCTTACCTCTGAACCTTCTTGCTTTTCTT
Organism: Picea engelmannii; assembly: GCA_009831015.1. Lineage (NCBI taxonomy): Eukaryota > Viridiplantae > Streptophyta > Pinopsida > Pinales > Pinaceae > Picea > Picea engelmannii. The sequence goes on from ML777610.1 coordinate 438,041, forward strand.
CACCATGTCTCTAATCCTTCAAATTCATTTCATGCTTTTTGTTTTTATTGGAGTTTTCTTACACCCCCCTTTCTTTTCGTTTATCTTTTACTCCATGTTTCTCTAAATTCAAAAATTATAGTTTTGATATTATATTATTATGTCATTCACATTATTATTTTATTCCCTCTCATGAACTTTTATTATCTTAGTACTATAATTTTATTACTTTACCATAACCACGACTTGTTATTATTATTTGTAATCTCAAAAACTCTTTCATTAATTTATTATTCCTCCTCCGCAATGGTTATCACTTATTTGTTATTCTTCCTCCTCAATGGTCACATTTTATTTCTCCCATTTAAAACCAATCTTGATCACTCTTTTCTGACATGTCAACTTCATTTGTCTCTAATGATGGGTTGAGTGTCCACTTGAAAAGTTGGACATTTGAAAACTACTTATACAGTTTTTATCTATAAAATACAAGCAATTATCCCAATTTACTTGGTTGTTTCATTTTCTTCCATACAATGGTTCAAATAAGCTCATCTTTAATGATTCATGATACTCATTATTGTAAGAAAAACTAACCAAATGTATATAGTCCTCCCACCCAAAAGGTTGGTCCATTACACACATTTTCAACATATTTTCAATTATCCCATTCATTCTCTCTATCTGCTCATTTGACTCTGGGTGATATGTTGTACTCAAATTCAAATTGGTCCCAAATCCTTTAAACAACCCCTTCCAAAAATTGAAATTGAACTTGGGATCTCAGTCCAATACTATTTTCTTAGGCACACCACATAGCCTAGAAATTTATTTCATATAAATTTATGCAATATTAGCTACCTTATGAGTTATTTTTGCAGGAATTAAATGTGCAACTTTTATAATCTTTTCAATCACTACCATGATGGAATCATTTTGTCTTGCTATCTTAGGAAACTTGGTAATGGAATTAATAGTAACAACTTCCCATTTTCATATAGGAATGGGAAATGGTTGCAACAATCATTGTAGATGTCTTTGTCTGTCCTTTACCTTCTTACATTCCATACATCTAGCCAAATAATCAATGGCATCTCTCTTCATACTAGGCCAAAATATTGGCCTCTTATAGTTGTAATAGTTTTTTGGTGTCTTGGGTGTCCAACCTATGTTATAATGTGCATCTCATTTAAAACTAAAATTATTGATTCCTAAGGATTTGGAATATAAAATTCATTCCTAAATAAGAGGATTCAATCCTATTCTACCTTGTAACCCTTATATTTCTATTGTACATTATTTTTTTGTGGGATTTCTTTAACTTTCACATAATGTTGGTTTGACATTACAACCTCTAGAATGTTTTCTTTTAAATATATACTATACATACTAATAACTACATCATGCATTGTACACACCCTTTGGCTGAGTGCATCAAACACCTTCTGCTATTTTCCCTTTATATGCTTGATGTCAAATTCATATTCACTAAGAAATTTCATCCATCTAGTTTTTTCTTGCATTTTTTGTTGGTTGTTCAAACAAATATTTTATACCACTATGGTATATCCTCATTTAAAATTTTATTTCCATAAGGTAATTCCTCCACATCCTTAAAGCATGTACTATGTCTACCAACTCTAATTCATGTGTGAAATACTTTATTTCATGCTCCTTCAATTTTCTGGATTCATAACAAATACATGCCCATTTTGTGTAAGGAATCCACTTATCCCTTCCTTGCATGCATCTATGCACACAACAAATTCCTTATTTGGATCTGTAACTTTTAAAATGGGTGCACTCGTTAATAATTCCTTTAAGTGTTGGATATTTTCTTCACACTTGGCACTCCATTCAAATTTACTCCTTTCTTTTGCAATGATGTTATTGGGTGTGAAATATTAGACAATCATGCAATGAATATCTTGTAATAACTAGTTATGCCCACAAATGATCTAACCTCTCAAATGTTTGTTGGAACTAGCCAACTTTTTATTGCTTCAATATTTTTTGGATGCACTACTATGCCATCTTCTGAAACAATGTGACAAAAGTAATGGATATGATTTTGACATAAAATGAATTTACTCAACTTGGAATACAATTGTTGATCTGTCAATAATTGCAGCACCATCCTAAAATGTTTCTCATGCTCCTCATCTATCTTGGAATAGATGAGAATTTCATCCAAAAATACAATGAAAAGCTTGTCCATAAAATATCTAAACACTGCATTCATCAAACACATAAATGTAGGAGGTGTATTTATCAACTTAAACGACACCATTACAAATTCATAGTACCGATACCTTGTTCTAAAGGTTGTTTTTCTAGTATATTCTTCTATGATTCTCACTTGATGGTAACATGATATCAAGTCAATATTGGATAATAGCATTGCTCCTTTAGGTGATAAAAAATATCAGTAATCCTTGGAAAATGATATTTATGCTTGACCATAACCTTCTTCAGTTGTTTGAAGTCAATGCATAACCTCAAGATTCCATATATTTTATTGGAAAAAATAACTGGGGAACCCCAAGGAGAAACACTTGGGTGTGTGTATCCCTTATTCAACATTTCTTCTATCTACATTTGTAATTGTTTTAGCTATGGTGTTCTCATTCTGTAGGGATTTTTGGACATTGTGGAAAATACATGCATTTAATCAATAGATAAATCTATATCCCTCTTTGGTAGCAACCCTCACAAATTCCCAAATACATATTCATATTCTTTCAATACTAGATAATCTTCAAGACGTGGCTCCTTATCCTTTAGTGGATCTTCCATATGGGTTTCATGTATTTGGCACCCTTTTCTAAAATTTATTTTCAGTTGAAATGATGAAATATATTGGATAGATATAGGCCTTGGAATACCTTCCATTGTCTTTGAATTCCCTTCCTCATCCAGACATGTGGAATCCTTGTTATAAAAATATAAGACTACATGATGGTTTTCTATCCAATTCATACCAATCAAGCAATGATAAAATTCAATTGGTATGATATAAAAATATTCTTTAGTGTTGATACCATTCATGTTTATTTGGAAATATTTAACAAGATCATTTATTCTTTTGCTGGTTCTAATAGCTAGATGAACTAACCAAAAAATTCCAATCATTGTATCAGACTGAGTTACCCCCTAGAAGGGAAATAAAATTCTCCATATACCTTCTACTTGGTTCAACCCCTATCTCTAAATCACCTTACCGAATGAGTTTACCAGAATTGACAAAATTAAAAATACAAATGCAGGAATTATTGGACAAAGAGTATATCAGACCGAGTGTTTCACCATGGGGAGCACCCGTCCTCTTTGTGAAAAAGAAAGATGGTACTCTAAGACTATGTATTGATTATAGACAATTGAAAAAATGACTATTAAGAACAAGTACCCCTTACCTAAGATAAATGATCTGTTCAATCAAGTAGGTGGGGCCAAGATCTTTTCAAAGTTGGATTTACGATTCCGTTATCATCAAGTTAGGACAAAATATGAGGACATAAGAAAAACAACTTTTTGAACAAGGTATAGACATTACGAATTCGTAGTCATACCTTTCAGACTCACTAACGGACCAACCATATTTATGTGTCTAATGAACAGTATTTTCAATCAGTACTTGGACAAGTTTGTACTGGTATTTATCGATGATATTATGGTCTATTCTAAAACAGAATAAGAACATGAAGAAAACTTAATAATAGTTCTGCAAACATTGAGGAAATACAAACTGTACGAAAAAATCAATAAGTGTGATTTTTATCAAAATAAAATGCAGTACCTAGGACATGTAATTTCTGTAGAAGGCATTGCAGTCAATCCTAAGAAAATAAAATCCATCATGGAATGGCCAATACCTAAGGATGTAGCAGATATATAGTCATTCATGGGAATCACTGGATATTATCGCAGATTTTCAGAGGGGTTTTCCAAAATATCTTACCCTATCACATCATTACAGAAGAAAGAGACCAAGCTTAACTGGTCATAGAAGTGTCAAGATAGTTTTAACAAGTTGAAGGAATTATTGACAACTGCACCCATCTTGAAGGTAGCATACCTAGATAAAGACTTTACCGTCTGTGTTGATGCGAGTAAAGAAGGACTAGGTGGTGTCCTAACTCAATAAGGACACGTTATTTGTTATGAATCCTATAAATTAAAGGAGCATGATGAAACTACGTCACTCATGACTTAGAATTAGCAGCGGTAATACATGCCTTAAAAATGTGGTGACACTACATAATGGGCAGAATTGTTTTATTACTGACAGATAATAGCGGTGTGAAATATTTGTTTAGTCAGCAAGATCTTAATGCAAGGAAGGAAAGGTGGCTAGCCTTCTTGAGAAAATTCAAATTTGAGGTAAGACATATCAAGGGTAAGGAAAATGAGGTAGTAGATGCTTTAAGAAGAAGAGTCCACATGTTATTTGAGATAAATGTCAGCAGGGTAGAAAGTGATCTGGAATAGAGAATAAGGACGACAGGTATTAACGACGAAAATTATAATAAGATAGTGGCAGAATTACAAAACACTATAGAAAATTCAGACAAACCATATCTGTGTATCGATAAAAATGGCTTATTACGATTCAAGAATAGAATTTACATACCAGATTTGGTAGAGTTAAAAATAACAGTTTTGGATGAAGTGCATAAGAAACCGTATTTTTATCATCCAGGATACCAAAAAATGATAACAACACTTAGGAAATTATTTTATTGTCCTAATATGAAGGGTGAAATAGTAGAATACTTGGCTAGGTGCCAAGATTGTCAGCAGGTAAAGGTTAAACACCAACATCCGGCTAGCCTATTACATCCATTCCCAATACAATAATGAAAATGGGAGACCATATCACTGGACTTTATTATAGGTTTCCCAAAAACTAGGAAACAAAATGATTCTATTATGGTTGTAATCGATAAACTCAGTAATTCTGCACACTTCATTCATGTAAAGTCTACTTTTAAAGCTATAAACATCGTTGAAATATTTATGAAATAAATTTTTAGACTGCATGGTATTCGTAAAATGGTGATTTCGGATAGAGACGTAAAATTCACATCTTCCTTTTGGAAACAATTTTTTGCAGGGATAAATACTAATTGGAATTTTAGTACAAGTTATCAATGATCATCGACAAATGGATGGATGGACTGAAAGAATGAACCAAATTGTAGAGGATATCCTATGTGCTTACATAAGAACAAAACCAAGCAAGTGGGAACACTACCTACACTTCGTAGAATTTGCATATAACAATGGGTACCAAACATCGACCATGCCCCTTCAAGGTACTGTATGACGGAATGTGTACGATGCCAATTAGTTGGGACAACCCGGTTGACAGACTTATGGTTGGACCAGAGATGCTCCAATAAATGGAGAATATGGTAAGAAAGGTACAACAAAACTTAAAAGAGGCACAGGACAGGCAAAAGAGCTATGCAGATCAGAAAAGAATATCAGAGTTACTTCACACACACATAGGATTTATTTTTCCCAAGGTTTTTCCTTGTTTATTAGTCATAATCAGTCATTATCAAGTCTCGTATATTTTAGGGGAGAATATTCCACCTAAAGAATATTCTCTTTTAGTTGACACTTCAGTTTGACTAGTTGAGTTGAGTTTAGATGTTTCATTGGTTTTGTCACCATGAAACATTGGGATCATCACCAACTCACTACTCTTTGTTCAGTCACTTAATTGAAGACTAGTTGACTAGTTAACTCAGCTAGGTGGCAGTGCACTCCCGTAACTACCCGAGAGACTAGACTAGGTGGCAGTTTACTCTTGTAACTGTTGGTGTGTGTCCAGATCAATATAGACCACTACTATGGCTCATTAGTTACTCATTTATTCTATATATATTGTAAATTATTCACTCTTTGAGTGTGGAATACGGTTAATGAGAATTCTTCCATTCTTTCTATCTTGCTTCTTCTTTCTCAATTTCTCTCTGCAAATGTGTGTAGTATTTTTTAGATAGATCTATTATGTGCAGGTTCAACACATTTACATGGTATCAAAGCTGATGATATACTAAGAAAAAGATACACCGAATCATTTTTTGCAGGTAGAAAAGATTGAAGACAACAAAAAGATGGATTATTTGCCGAAAATACTTCTCATGCATCATAACTATTTGGAATGGAAGCCAAAAAATATGCTTCATATTATATGTAGAGGTTTATACCAAATAACCATGGAAATGTAAGTAGAGCCTGATTTTGTCGATGATAAAAATGACTTTCTCAATAGACAAGATATGGCCATAGGAAGTATCGACTTGTTTGTTTCTCCCAAACTTTTCCATCAAGTATATGAAGAATCAAAAGGATTAACTCCAAATGAAAATTGGACCAGATTGGAGGTTCTATTTTGGAATAAATAATATTGTGAAGATTTCATGCAGGAGGTCGAACAGATAGAGCCAGAAGAGAAGCCATCAGAATATCAAGTCTTTTATTGTGAAGAGTCTTCTACAAACATTTTTGTAGAAGTTTGTATTCCATTAATTGAAGATGATGTCTAATCCATTTCAGATTTGTTTTATGAAATTCATGTGGAAGATATATGGCATGCATCTCAGGAGTCACATGCAAACACTTTTGCATGCACCATGCATGCATCTCAGTAGACAAAAGGGCAGTCGTGCACATCAGACTCAATTTTGATATTTTATAAACAAACTTTGTAGAATCAATGTGTATATTTGAATTCCTCTCAGGAAAATATCCAATTTCAAAAAACAAATCGCCCAAAACGAAGTCTAGGAACTGAAGTTATGATCGTTTCAAAATCAACAAAATTTCAGCGTTTTTCCGGAAACGACCGTACGGTTTTCAAAATTTCACGCAAAATTTATTTGGATATTATTCATTACAAGAATATTAAGTGGATATGTGTGGAAATATCAATGATTCATATACTTCATCAAATCCATGCAGACATATACATCTTTGATGCAGGAGCATCGCCAACTCAGCAAGCGAGCCAACACATCAAGTGAAAGTACTGCTGGATAAGCAAACCCAAATTTTTGAAAAGTGCTTTGGGATTGTAGCGCAAGTCTTTAATGAATCCTTTATGAAGGAGCACCTTTTGTATGTTGTATCATACCTCGAGCCATACGCTCTTGTCTGAAATAGATAGGAGGCATTTAATAGATTTAATGCAGGTAGATAGGATTTTATTTTCCAGATTAGACAATTTTAGAGTTCGAGAGGGAAAATGGATATAGACACCCTCATTGTATCATTGTAACATTAGCAACATTCAAAAGAGAAGAGCAGGCAGAGAATTGTATGAAGAACACCCATGTACAGATGTTGAATTAATAGAATGAAATTCTGATTCAAACTCATGGCTGGTGTTGTTTCTCTGTGTATGTGTGTTAGGTGCTCATGAATGTTTGTTCTTGGTATGAATTTGCTTATTATATGCCATGCATGTGATTTCAGGGTTTAAACTTAAGTCTGAGAAGGGAGAGAATAAGTTTCAATTGTTTCTCTATCTGATCCGGGAGATTCCTGCAAAGAGTGCAGTTGAATTCATCCGCAAAGGAGTGCGTTGATGAAAGCTCAATAGTTTAACACTGGTTCTTATTCACCTAGAATTGTGAGTGATTTACTGAAGTCGCGCAAAGAGGGTTCAGGAGGAATCAGAGATCTCAGTTGTTAATCTGAGGAAAGAAAGCTAAAGACTGTTGGTGCAGAAGGTGAGTAGAGTCTGAAAGATTCAACACTTGAAGTTGTTGAACGTCGAGCATGAGGAGTGTGTGCAAGACCCTTTGAGAGAGTCAGAGTGAATAAGCTCAGGAGGTATAGCGGCTTCGTAGTATTGTTGAAAGAGAACCCAGGAGGTTCGGGTCGAGGAAGGTTTAAGAAGGAAGTGCAAGCACAGGCATCGGAGGATAAGTTCTGAGAGAGAACAATTAGTCTTCTGAAGGAATCCTCGAGGAGGAGGAGTCGACAACCAAGATTCGTTGAGAAAATAACAAAGTCCTGTCAGTCGTTAGATCTCAAGAGAGTTGCACCGGGTTTAATCCTGAAGGAACAGAGGAAGACCCTACAGATTCGGAGTTCAGGATATCGGGGTTTCTGTGGTCGTGGAACTCTGGTAGAAAGGAATCGCGATCCGTGAAATCCCGAGAGGATCAGGGTCGTGGATCACAGTAGGGATACGTGTCGCGAGATCTTGGGGAGTCGGGGTTCGGCATTTCGTGGTTCTCGCATACAACGAAATTGCAACAGGAGGAATCACGATTTCGCGAAACGCGACGGTCCCACGGTCACACTATTTCGGTGGAGGACAGGTGTTGGGAGGTCAGCCTTGTAGGGAGATGGCGACAAGCGGCATCGGCATCTCGTGAGCTTGGAGGTTCACGAGTTGGGGCCACAAAGATTTTCGTTAAAGTCTGCGAGGTCGCGAAAGGCAATATCTCGGTGACCATTTGGTTAGTGTGGGGGCCGCAAAGCATAGTAGAGGAGGACAGGTGGCATCAGAAGTCGGGGATCGGAAATCCCAAAGGCATGAGTTCTGCGCATTCCAATTTCGCGAAGCCCGAATTTCCGATAGGGAACGGGTCGTGGTCTCGTGGACTGGCAGGTCACGCGGGAAAGGAGTAGCCGGAGGGGCTAAGTTTGTAGCGAGAGTGCCTTCGCAGATCAGGAATCGAGGACTCATGAGGTGAGTAAACTGTGACCTCGTATGTAACGATTTCCTGATGGAACAATCTCCGATAATAGGAAAGGAGTGCGGGCAAATATTCATCGGGTTTTGGGGATTTTGAGACCCGAGTGCAGGACTCGCAACCTTGCGAGGTCCGATTCTCCGATAGGCAAAAGGAGATCGCCAGTAGAGCATCCTGTGGGTGCAGAAAAGTACCGATAAGGGATTTGGAGAGTATTTTAGCTCTTCTGGCCTGGGAAAAGGAAGGTCCTGGTAGGAGCAGACGTGCCCCTGGGTGGCCATTTGTGTCAATCTTCAACAAAATCTTCAAAGAGCACAAAATTGCACAGTTGCGAGGTCTTCTTGGAGTGAAAAACATGGTTTCTTAGCAACTTCCCTTTGTTCCTTATCATTTTTTATTTTATGCATTGTAATTTGAGGGGGGGTTTTGTTCCCATGAGGTTTTCCCTCTGTCCTTTTTTAGTTCAATATATCTTTTGTATTTGGGTACCTAACATAGCCTTGTAGTGGGGACCCATTCTTTATTTTCACCATAGTGATGTTCAGGGGGGTTGTTGGAGTTACTTCACACACACATAGGATTTAATTTTCCTAAGGTTTTTCCTTGTTTATTAGTCATAATTAGTCATTATCAAGTCTCCTATATTTTAGGGGAGAATATTCCACCTGAAAAATATTCTCTTTCAATTGACACTTCAGTTTGACTAGTTGAGTTGAGTTTAGATGTTGCATTGGTTTTGTCACATTGCAACATTGGGATCATCAGAAACTCACTACTATTTTTTTAGTTAGTTAACTAAAGACTAGTTGACTAGTTAACTCAACTAGGTGGAAGTTCACTCTCGTAACTGCCTGAGAGACTAGACTAGGTGGCAATTTACTCTTGTAATTGTTGGTGTGTGTCGAGATCAATCTAGACCACCACTATGGCTCATTAGTTACTCATTTATTCTATATATATTGTAAATTATTCACTCTTTGAGTGTGGAATATGGTTAATGAGAATTCTTCCATTCTTTCTATCTTGCTTCTTCCTTCTCAATTTCTCTTTGCAAATGTGTGTAGTATTTTCTAGCTAGATCTATTTTTTGCAGGTTCAACACATTTACAAATAAGACACTTGGAATTTCAAGTGGGAGACCATGTTTATTTAAAAGTGAAATCCTAGAAAAGTTCATTGAAGTTAGGAAACTGTGCCAAGTTGGTACCTAGGTTGTGTGGGCCCTTCGAGATACTAGCTCGAATTGGACTTGTATCTTACCAAATTGCACTTCCATCTAATCTAAAAGTTCATAATGTATTTCATGTTTCTTTGTTGAAAAAGTATGTTCATGACCCTACTCACATGATCTATTGGAACTTGTTGCAGGTGGAACCAGAAGGCGAGTTCTAGGCAGAACCCCTGTGCATTCTGGACTAGAGAGAAATAGGACTTCCGAACAGAGTCGTTGCTCAGGTAAAGGTGCAATGGAAGCACTTTAGCCCTGAGCAGGCCACTTGGGAGCTGGAGGGAGATTTGTGAAAATCTCATCCAATCATGTTCCAAGAAAGGAACGAACATTGAGGACAATGTTTTACTAAAGGGGGAAAGGATGTGACATCCCCCCCCCCAAAAAAAAAAAAAATTGAATTTGAAAATTGTTAGAAAAATTATTCTGTTTTTGGTAAATTCAAATTTGGAATTTTTTTTCAATTTATGGAAATTCCGAATTTCAAATTTGGTAAATTGTAATTAATTATTATGACTATTGGGTAGAGATCTGATTTGACCCAACTAACTATTTGACTATGACACTTGTATGAAAATAGAATATTTTATAATTATTGTAGGAGGACAAATGGAACAGCCATGTTAAATTATGTTGACCATGACTCCATGAGTGGGGAACATGTTGGAACTACCTCAGGGTTGATTGTTACAAGTGGAAAATAAGGGATTTTTCCATTGGTAGCCCCTGAAAATCAGGGATTTAGAAAGATACGAAAATTCCCAAGGGAGGGAAAATACCTAGGCAAAAATATTGTTTTGATATATAGCATATGTGAGGAGGCATGACACTACTAGTATGTTGGGGAAAAGAACTACAGATTACTTGTTGTTATGAGCACAAATTTCTAAGTGTGAGGCAAGGAGAAGACTATTGATAGAGGAAGACATTGCTAAAGAGGATATTCCAAGTTTACCCTCATGGATTCATGGTCAGTCTAGTGAGTGAATCGGGAAAGTGATTTGGCTGCCATGTTCTATAGTTGGGAGGAACGTGGTTGTTCCCTTTGTCTTCTCATGAACTGGTTCAGATATTTTAATCTTCTTCTTCTTTGTTTGAATGATTATATATATATCTGATGTAATGTATCTTCTTGTGTTAAAGTGAAATATCTTTCATGGCTGAAATCTGTTCATTGTGTGAAGTTTATAATAGATAACCAAATTCTGGAATTATTCCTTTTGTAATTAAATTCTAGGCAGAACTATCTATGTATAATTAGTTTTGAACAAGTCTATATATATATACATCTATAAGTCTAGGTGTATCTCTGTAATTAAATTTCAGAAAATTCATATCATTTAACTGAGACTTCCTTTCTCATATAACATTGATAGGAAGAGATACGAAACAGTATCGACCCTACGGACCATACGTATATACTTATACATTAAATATAGAATTACACACACACACACACACACAGATATATATATATATATATATATATATATATATATATATATATATATATATATATATATATATATATATA
>ML777610.1:449517-486562 GCA_009831015.1 Picea engelmannii
AGAACTGCTATCATAGTATATAAGCAAACTAATTATTCCAACATGCAATCAACTACATCTCATATAAATAAAATAATGAATCAGAGAGTCTGAAACTCCTCCTTAAATCTCGTTACAACACCAAATAAAATTGAATAAGTTTCGTTGTTCTAATATAAGATAATACTAAAGTAGAATACTCCAGAAGGAAAAAGATTCAGAGATATATAAAGTTCATAAATCATATGTTGATCAAACTTTTAAACTTTGCTTTTCCATTTGTTCATAATAAAAGGCCCAACTAAAAGGATAACCACCGTATTAAGTGATGAATATATACATATGCGGCTTTCTCACAGAATCACAACTTTACTCTACTTTACTATGATAAACTCATATCATTGTAACTACTCAATATTAGACCCAATCTATGTTACAATTTAAGGACCAAGCATTTCGATAGTAAACACCGGAAATGTCGAAATGAAATAAAAATGATATAGCATCATAGATATAATACGATTCGATTTTCACAACTTAGACCTTCAGAGTTTTATCCAATACATGACTCTGAGTTAGTGTTTCACAGAATTTCAAAACAGAATCTTCAGTTTAAAATGACAACCATAGTAATTAAATTACAAGATAGGGTTTAACCCTTAACCAACCGATACAGGAATCGGTGCAAGAAAACATTACTCTGTAACTTGTAACTTTAAAAAGAAAAATTGTAACAGAACCATGATCTCCTTTGTTTCTAGAACATGTAGGGTTGAGTCTCAGAAGTGAAGGGTTCTGAACCCAAATACATTTTACACTGAAGGCAGGGGCAGGTATCCAAAACTTGCACAGACTGAAGCTCTGCAAATAATATACCCTGCACTTATTAGTTTTTTTATATGAAGAAAAGGTAATGGAAAACATCAATGAAATGATAACTATTTAACAAACATATTTCTTTTCCAGAAAGATACTCATCTTTCGTCATGCAAGCTCGTATTTTTCCCTTATTCGCTTTCTAGATGGAGAGACATCCGGGCCGAGGCAGGATAGTGTAGTAATTCCCTGATGGGCACCTTGCATCAACAAGGCCCATCATTAGAGAATATTACCCAATCTTAAGAAGAACAAAACTAACAAGAGGAAAATTTTCTTTCTACATCAGTCAAAAAATCTTTATAGAATGAAATAGTCGACAAGGCTAGTATTCCTTTAATATACAAATGACATAGGTCATGATGCATGAAGACCCACTTTAAATCCTACATACTAAACTGATACTAAGACCAATTGTCAAAGTTAATCCTTCCAGAATTCGGAATTCAGAAAGTAATGACAGTATAACATTCAATACAAAGATTTCATAACCATACCCCGAGAGGTCTCATTGTACATATAGTATTATTAACATAAGAAAAATCATGATTCGAATATCATTCGGCAAAGGAAAATCATTTCCTCAAATTAAACAGAGAACTATCAACTCAAAGTATCATACTGTAAGGTAGTTCCTATGGACTATATGAGAGCACTTTTCTTGTATTACTCTAATTAGAATGCTTTTGTCCTTAAAGAAACTCCCTAGGTAAGGGCCAGTTAAAATTTAGAGTAAGAGCACCGATGCGTGGACTCACCCCTTTGCAGAGAGAAGGAAAAATAAACAATATAGGGTGTTACACACAGACTTGAAATTCAAATCTAATAAAACCTCTTAACTATTAAATACTGGACCTCGATGCGTAACCACAGGGTAAGGGCGGGAAAGAATATCGATTTTAATACTTAATGAAAACCTAAGTTGCCTTCGTACAGGAGACTAAAACTGACAAAAACCCTCTGAAAATGAGCGAGGAGATGGAGCGTTGAGACCTCGGGAATACTAAAATGGTAACCAAAGAACTTTCAAATTTTAATAGAATAAATAACAGCCCCAAGAAATTCCAAGTAATATCGATAAAACAACAAGAGTATAGAATGAAGAAATACTTTCATTGTAGCGGACTCCTCTCTCCATTTCAAACACGATGGCCTCGAAAACTTACCAGGAATGTGGATGATGCCGGTTGTTTTGACGAGTAACGACCTCCACGATGACATCCCTTCCACACTGAGGAAGAAAATACAAAGTCTTTCGGACCAAGGAAAATTCGCTTAGCAGGGAAACAATACACAGAGCCTTTTCGAGTTCACAATGACAGGGAGAAAACTCACCTAATCCTAAGAGGGAAGGCTTCACACTGTATAGAGTAAATGTGGAAGGTACAAGACTGGTGGAGCCATGTGCTAGGGAAGAGTTGGCATGACAGGATTAGATGAGGGGTCAATTGAAAGGGCCATCAGAATGTACATGATAGAACCTACCCATCAATCACAGGAGAAGAACCTTAACTCTCTCTGACAAGTGCGCCTCCTACCTTAACAACAATATTGCAAAATTAATGACAAGCATGTTGAGAAAATGACTAGTCGAGACTAGTTAGGTACAAACTACTCGTCCCAGTTAAACTACATTTGTCATTTTGTTTTGATAGGATAAAGATGAGTTAAGACTTAGTTGAACAAGAATTTTTCACCAGATGTTTCCTTACCGAAACCTGTTTTAGCATAGTGACTAGGAGAATGTTGATTACATTGAAAATCTGTTTCCATGACACGGACATGGCCAATGGTATGATATGCTATGTATTTTATACTAAAGGTATAACACTGATGCTACATTCATTTTGGTAGGTGTTCTATTCTTAGAAGGTCAATTATGTAAACTTACGTGAAAGCTTGAAGGGTTAGATTTTAAGAAGGAAATTAGGACTCCAATATTAATGGTGCATTTCTTATAAATGGACATAAGTTTATGAGTTTAATATTTATAATGAAAAAAAGGAAAATTTTATATGTGTTGTAGAAAGGTACTAGAACTTTTGGAGAGCCTCCTTATATAAAGTTTTTATGTTAGTTGGTGTAGGATTGTTCTCACATGTCCACCAAAATATAAACATATGATTAGAGCAAGATTTACCTGTCCTTTATTATGAATCCTTTAGACAAAATTTTGAGATTAATGTCCCATAAAAAAAAAATTATGCCAAATTTGGGGTTGATTACAGGTTTCCTTGCAGGACTTTTAATGTCCGAAGTCTCCAGATTTACGATAGCGTCCTGTGCAAAAGGTACTTAGGTTCTATATACAATGCTCAAAAAAATATTAATCCAAGTTCTATCACGTGAAACGGTTATGTGCTAGAATAAACTTATCATGGGAAATTGTACCAAGATCCTATAACAACTAGTTGTTTGTATATTTAGTTTAAAGAAAATACATAAGGGAAAACCCCATACTGTAAACATGCTTTATGTATTGACCATTCCAAACCTTTTCTTCTGCATTATTGTAATGAAACATGATTGTACTATTTTCTCCTAAATGTATAGACAATTTAGATGGAAAACTCAAATTTCATGTTACGTAATAGTCAATCATTTGTTTCTATGTATTAGACATTTTATAACTCATGACTCTATATTGGATAGAAATATGTATTCATATAATGAAATTCGATTTTATACCCCTTTTTGGTTCTACTTTGATCTTTATAAAAATTTGAATGTTCTTTAGTTATTCATATAGTTGTGCATCTTCAAATCCACATAAATATGTATATGCATATATATTTATATGTTTCCAAAATTTATGTCTAGTACTTTCACAGTTAAATATTTACTGGGATCTGATCATCTATATGTTTTTTTTTTTCATGGTTGGTAGATTTAAAATAACCTTGAAAACTTTTTATGTTATTTACTTATAGACATACCCCATGTACCTGTCGTAACCAACACACAGTAGCTCTATTTCTTCATTTAAAAATAAAATTGTTCCTGTAATAGCTAATACATAGTAGCTTATTACTTCATCCATTAACAAAACAAATCTGTTCCTACAACAGGTAAAACACAGTAGTCTTATTACTCCATTCTTTAAGAAAATAAATCTATTCCTACAACAAGTAATAATACTTCTATTACTTCATTCATCAACAAAATCAAACCTCCAAGGATTCATCCTATAATTCGTTTTATCCCACTTAACCATTATCTAACAAAGATAAATCATATCATTCTACTAATTCATAAGTAGATGCATTCTATGAACTATAAAACCATATGACATCCATCCAGGAATAAGAAAAGAATGTATACTACCAACTATTTATTCAACAAAAATTCAAACAAGGAAGAGTAGATAAACATATCTAAGCAAGTGTTGAAACAACAAAGGGAAAAACTAGGTTCCTCCCAACCATAGAACAGAACAACCAATATACTTGCTCCATTCACCCCCTAGCCTTACCATGAATCCATGAGGGAAAACTCTGGAACTCCTCCTTAGATATAGTCCTTCTTAAGTTTCAGAAAATGCTTCTCCTTGCCTCATACTCAGAAAACAATGATCATAACAACAAGTGATAATCCTCTTCCCCACCAAGCATACTAGGTAGCATCCTACCTCCTCCTATATGCTATATATGCCCAAAAGAATTTGTGCCTAGGTCTTCTCCCCTTGGAAATTTTTGTAGCTTTACAAATCCCTAATTTTTAGGTGCTACCAATGGCCAAATTACTGATTTTCCACTTGTAACATTCAGCCCTGAGGTAGTTCCAATATGTTCCCCACTCATGGAGTTATGGTCAGTTGATTTCAACCTGGTTGTAAC
This sequence comes from Picea engelmannii, assembly GCA_009831015.1. NCBI lineage: Eukaryota > Viridiplantae > Streptophyta > Pinopsida > Pinales > Pinaceae > Picea > Picea engelmannii. The sequence continues at coordinate 454,209 of ML777610.1, forward strand.
ATTTGTCTATCAGCAATAAACATAAAAATATGTGTTTTCTTACAAGTGTCATAGTCAAAGTGTTGGTTGGGAAAATCAAATCTTTGCCCAACATTCATAATTAATAAATTACAATTAACTAAATTCAAAATTCAGAATTTCCATAAACGACAATAATTTTCCAATTTTGAATTTATAGAAAATGGAAATAAATTCCTAAGTATTTTCAGAATTAATAATAATTTATTTTTGGGGATGTTACATCCTTTCCCCCTTCAGTACAACACTGTCCTCAGTGTTCGTTCCTTTCTTGGAATAGGGTTGTATGATATTTTTGTAAATCTCCCTCGAATTCCCAAGTGGCCTCCTCAAGACTAAAGTGATTCCATTGCATTTTTACCTGGGCGACGACTCTCTCCTATAGTGTTATTTCTCTCCTATCGAAAATGCACAGAGGTTCCGCTTGGAACTCACCTTCTGGTTCCACCTGCACCATGTTCTAATTGATCATGTGAGTATGATCATGAACATAATTCTTTAACAAAGAAACATGAAATACATTATGAATATTCAGATTTGGAGGAAGTGCAAGTTGATATGCCATGGGTCCAATTCCAGCTAAGATCTCAAAAGGGCCAAAAAACGTGGGCGCCAACTTGGAATAGTTTCCTAGATTTAGTGAACTTCTTATGATTTTGACTTTTAAATAAATGTGGTCACCCACTTGGAATTCTTGGTGTCTTCTTTTCAGGTCTACGTAACTTTTTTGTCTATCTCGTGCTTCTTTTAAATTCTGTTGTAATTTTCTTACCGTATTCTCCATTTCCTGGAGCATTTTTAGTCCCACCATGAGTTTGTCAACTGGGTTATCCCATCTAATCGTATTTGTACACTTTCTATCATACATTACTTCGAAGGGGCTCATCTTAGCCGATGTCTAGTAACCATTGTTGTACATAAATTCCACCAAGTGCAGGTAGTCTACCCACTTGCTTGGTTTTGTCCTTACGTACATTTGTAGCATATCTTCCATGATTTGGTTTGTTCATTCGGTCTTACCATTCGTTTGTGGATGGTAGCTTGTGACGAAATTCAAGTTAGTATTTAGCCCTGCAATTTTTTTTTTTCCAAAATGTAGATGTGAATTTTACATCTCTATCCGAAATCACCATTTTAGGAATACCATGCAGTCTAAAAATTTGTTTCATGAATATATCAATGATGTTAATAGCTTTAAAATTAGACTTTATAGGAATAAAGTGTGCAAACTTACTAATATTATCAATTACTACCATGATTGAATCATTCTGTTTTTGAGTCCTAGGCAAACCTGTGATAAAATCTAGTGATATAGTCTCCCATTTCCATTCCAGCACAGGTAGGGGCTGCAACAGACTGGATAGATGCTAGTGTTTATCTTTCAACTATTGACAATATTGGCACTTAGATAAGTCTTCTCCTGCTTTTCCCTTCATATTAGGCCAATAAAATATCTTCCTTAGTGTTATGACTGTTTTCTGGTATCCCGGATGACCAAAATATGGTTTCTTGTGTACTTTGTCCAAAACTATTAACTTTAATTCAGCTAAAACTGGTATGTAGAATGTATTTTTGAATCTTAGTATACCATTTCTATCCAAACTCAGATCTGTTCCGTATAATTTTTTTGCGTTATTTTATAAATCTGCCAATGTTTTAATGTAATTTTCATAATTATTACTTGCAACCTTTATTCTTTGCTTGGGGTCTCTTTCAGCCCTGCTAATGTTTATTTCAAACAACCCATGAATTATTCTACTTAAGGTGTCTTCCACCTTGTTTTCCTTACCCTTTATGTGTCTTACCTCGAATTCGAATTCGCTCAAGAAGGCTAGCCATCTTTCCTGCCTTGCGTTAAGTTTTGGTTGACTAAACAAAAATTTCACACCACTATTATCAGTGAACAAATTTGTTTTGCCCATTATATAGTGTCGCCGCATTTTTAAATCATGGATTACAGTTGTTAACTATAAGTCATGAGTGATGTATTTTCATTCATGCTCTTTTAGTTTTCGCAACTCATAACAAATAATGTGTCCTTATTGAGTTACAACACCTCCCAAACCTTCTTTACTCGCATCCACATAGAATGTGAAGTCTTTGTTCGGATCTACTACCTTTAAAATGGATGCGGTTGTTAACAATTACTTTAAATTATTAAAATTGTTATAACATTTCTATGACCAGCTAAACTTGGCTCCCTTCTTTTGTAATGATGTGATAGGGTACGCAATATTGGAGAATCCCTCTATAAATCTGAGGTAATATCCAGTGATTCCCATGAATGACTAGATGTCCGCTACATCCTTAGGGATCGGCCAATCCATGATGGATCTTATTTTCTCCGGGTCGACTGCAATACCTTCTTTATATATTACATGTCCTAGGTATTGTATTTTTAGTTGATAAAATTCACACTTGTTGAATTTAGCATACAGTTTGTGTTTTCTTAAATTTTGTAGTAGTATCCTTAGGTGTTCTTCTTGTTCTTCTTTTGTTTTAGAATACACTAGGATATCATCAATAAATACCAGAAAAAACTTATCCAAGTAATGACTGGAAATGTTATTCATTAAACACATAAATGTTGTTGGCGCATTAGTGAGACCAAACAGTATAACAACAAATTTGTAATGTCCATATCTCATTCTGAATGTTGTTTTACTTATGTCCTCGTCTTTTATTCTAACCTGGTGATAACCAAATCTTAAATCCAATTTAGAAAAAATATTTTCCCCACCTACTTGATCGAATAGATCATTGATCCTAGGTAAGGGGTATTTGTTCTTAACCTTCATTTTGTTGAATTGTCTGTAATCAATGCATAATCTTAGAGTTTTGTATTTCTTTCTAACAAAAAGTATTGGTGCTCCCCATGGTGAGACACTTGGTCAGATGTATTCCTTGTCCAATAGTTCTTGTAGTTGAATCTTTAATTCAGTTAATTCAGGTAAACTCATTCGGTAGGATTCCTTAGATATAGGAGCTGAACCAGGTAGTAGATCAATAAAAAAGTATATCTCTCTCCTTGGGGACAATTCAGGTATCTCATCAACAAACACATCTCTAAAATCATGCAAGATGACAAAATACTCTGAGATAGGTTTGTTTTCTTTTTCCAATAGATTTGTCACTTGGATAGCATAAATCTGACAACCCTTTCTCATGCACTTCTTAAATTGCATTACTAAAATATTCCTAACTGAGACTGGTTTTTGTATGCCTTGTATTGTCCTAACAATGTCATTTCCGTCTTTATACTTGAGTGATTTTTCATAACAGTCTAAAACTGCTTTATGCCTTTCTAACCAGTCCATTCTGATAATTATATCATAAGACCCTAACGATAGAATATTCAGATTTATCTTTGTGTTTTTACAACCTAAACTGAACTCACAGTTGGAAATAAAATTAGATACTTTTCTTTTTGTCCCTGCTACTAGTAGTACTAGCCAATATTTTGCATGTCTTGTTTTCTTAAGTTTATTTGAATCCACTACACCAGGAGAAATATAACTCAAAGTATCTCCTTTATCAATTAAAACAGAAACATGAGTATCGATAACATTACCTTCAACTTCCACTACAGTAGACTGGTGATCATCTTGCCGACCATCCACGGCTGCATTGATACGATGTAAAATTCTGCCCACATCTCCCACCATAGAGGATTCTTGTAGGTTGTGAACTGTAGTTCTAGCTGTTGAAGTCAAACATGGACAGTTCCTCCTAAAGTGAATTTCTCCACATTCCCATCATTTTAACGGTTCATGGGGGTTGTCCCCAAACTTCTTTGCTCCTATATTAACTAGTTTACCACATCCTTGGGTGTTCTGGTTGTTGGACTGAAAATATTTCCTTGGTAAACTCTTTGTTGCACTCTGGAAAGGGGTTGGTTGATATCCCTTATTCTGATGGTTCATTCATTGTTGTTTATTGTCTTTCCAGGCCTTAGGAAATTATGATCGTTGTTTGTATTGGTTGTAACAAATTCGGGCCTTCCTGAAAACTTCACTTAAGGACTTGGGGTTGTTGCATTCGATTTCGTCCTTATAGGATTGTGGTAAACAACTTGGGAACCGTTGGAATTTTACTTTGTCCTCCCGGATATAAGGCACAAACCTTAATAATTCCTGGAATTTGTTTATCAGGTCATCCATAGCCATCTGACCGAGTCATAGCTCATAAAACTCTTTGGTTTTTTCTTCATATTAACTTTCAGATAAATACTGTTTCTTAAAGTATTTCTTAAAGTATTTCTTAAAATATGACCACTCCAACTGTTTTTCCTTTAGGCCCTTGGCCAACTTCAAGTCCTACCACCATATGCTTGTTTTTCCTTTCAGGTTATAGATGGTCATTCTGACCTTCATGTTGTTGGAATAGTTGTATATTTGGAAATACATTTTTATGTCCAATAACCATCCTTCAACCTCCTCCCCTGTCCTAGATTCCCCATCAAAGGTGGACATTTTGATTTTCTTAAACTCTCCCTCCAGGTTATCCACCTGTTTACTTTTTCTTCCTGTGGTTGTTTCATCTTCTGCTGATGGTGTACCCTCGAAAGAGTTGTCCCATTTTTCCCCTTCAGGACCAGAATTCTTGGAGGCCCTTTTACTGACCTCTTCTTCTTGGTTATCATCCTTTGGGATATTCTTTGTTACTATGCTTCGTAGTATTACTTCATTTGTTTCCTTCTATTCTTGTTGTGCTTTTTTGATTTTCTCATTGTTTTCCTTGAAAACTTGCAGTTCCACAATGAGATTTCTCATAGTTTCCAGAACCTCAGTAGGTGAACTTTCGTCAATATTCTGCCTCTGTTCTTTAGGAAATCTTTGCTTAGGATTTTTCTCAAATCTGATCTCTCCTTCATTCTATGCTTCCATGATCACAACATAAATAATTTTTTTTTTTTTTTTAATAGTAATTCTTTTTCTAGTTTTTCATAAAACAAAAAATATGTGCTAAACAAATATTTTTGGCCATGCTTAAGATCCCACTGTTGTAACCTTTCACTCTGATACCATATGTAATGAACCCCAATTTTACCAAATAATATTTTTTTTTGTCTTAAAGGAACATTAATTTTTTTCTTTTGTGGACAACTTATTCTGGAAGCCTTATAGTTAATATAAGTACGTAATCATCATTGTTATTAACTTCTACAATATTTGTATTTCGAGTTATCAAAACAATGAACTTTCATCATAAAATATTCTAACTCTGATTGCATGATGATTCTATACAGAAGGGTAATGGTGACTTTGCTATACCCTAACTTCTCAGATTTCAAGCATATCTGCAATGATTAACCTTTCACATTTTCAACATTGACCTTTATAAACCTTCAACCCTGCTAGTATTATAGTCCTACCATATATGTGTTTTGATTTTATACATAGTACCTTCTTAGTATTATACTCTTTTCTATGCATAGACACTCATATTAGAGTACATAAGAAAAACCCCATTCGAAAATACAAAAACAAAACTACCTACGCAATAGACATTGTTCATGTCATATAGGATTTAAACGAATGTGATTTTAAATCATGTACCCTTAATGAAAAGTTACAGGCCTAACATAATGGTGGTTATATGTTAATTTAATTGTTCGAACAATAGGCCTTGTGAACATTGGTCGTGTTTAAAATTCCAAGCATCCTTATCATATTTTGTTTTTCGAGAAATGTTTATCAATAACGTACTGTTAGTCATACCTTAACTAAACGATAAAACTAGATTTGTTAATCTTGTGTATCACGCCTTAAAGGAGTTGTCCTCTCTCGCATTAAATTAGTATAAATTCGAAAGGTTTTGTTAGTCTTGGGATAAATACCTCTGTCGAGTTCATTAATGGAGACCCTGCGAGAGGTAATCCCAAGGTTGTCATTAGACCCCATGTCCAATACAGTTGTGCCACCTTCGTCCCGTCACATGGTCATATGCAGTCTTCGTACTTCCACTATTACTCTTCACAGTAAGGGTTTCCAGGACTATTGTGAGTCTTCTGCGTGTTGATTTAGTGTTAACTCTATGTTTTTCCTTAGCGAGGGAGGCCGACGACCTGGAGATATTTACCTGGTGGAATGCAAAAAGGCTATGAGACCACCTGGTAAGTCCATGACACGCTTATCCTATCTGTAGTCGGGTGGTAATTTCAGGAGGTTTTAGTCATCTCTACAACTATTATTTTTTATGATTTCTAATGAATGCTCTCCCCTTCGTTAGTCTTTAACTCTGTAGAATATTTCTCTTCGATCATGGATAGATAAACAATATTTATAGTGGTGGTGGCTTGTGTCTTTACTTTTTCCGTGAGGTAGTAATTCCACTCTGCAACAACCATTAATTTGTGAAGGCTTCTACACAGGCGGTTTTCAGTTTGAAATGGGGATAGTCCTAGATGTGTTAGGGTTTTGTCAACAAAAAATACCCTCAATTATTTATTTATTGTGTAACCTGTCATTTAATTTGGGAGTTTCTCGTGGCATATCTATTGCTGTAAAACTAGTGATTAAACCCTATTATAAAGGCCCCTAAAATAAAATCAATGTAGAGTAGTCTTGTACAAAAACGACATGTTTAAAGTTCTCTGGAAAGACCCATATCTTTTTCGCGAGGTTTTTCCTTCAGGGCAAGGTCTCGACTCTCCTTATTTAAACTTACTCTTTAACTAGGTTGACCCTTACTGTATTTGTTGTAGAAAAATAATTTTTACTCTTTCCTTGTTTACTATGTTCGGTTTAGTGTTAAGTATGTCAATTATCGACTTCTTGGCTTACTGTGGAGACCTGGAATTCTCTGATTTAAAGTTGTGAAGTCACAACCACATCCCTGTAGTCATGGGGAGGGTTTCTTTATAGTTGTACAGGGTTTGGATTCAATTCAAAATTTCTCTCTTTACCCTAATTGAGCCTGTGCATGCATTGATACCAGGGATAAATTCCCACTCTATAGTATTACTTCAAAAATTAATAACTCTTAAAATACTTTTGTTTATTCTCCGTTTAGAATCCAATAGTTAATCCATTATGTTCTTGTTTTATTCTTGGTTAGTGACCTATAATTTACATTTTCTCATAGTTGTGAATGCACAATCTTGTGGAATCATCCGTGACCTGAATTCATATACTTTTGTTTGTGGAGATTTTTTTATTCTCTGCATTCTTGAAAACTCTGGTTAAAAAATATTCTTTTATTTTCCTACTATCATTCATGGTTAAAGATTTCATTGTTGTGATCTAATGTTGGGACCCCTGTTTGTTGAGAGGGTACCCATAAGACCAACCTTGTTCCACTTCTCTGCCTTTGGTCTTTGGATGACTCCTTCGATGATGAATATGGAACAACAGGTCCCAAATCGCAAGATAAGTGAAGTTATAAATTACACCTGAAACATTTATTTGGCATAGAATTTATTTTGGAAATTAATCTAGGTTTGTCACTCAAAATTTTGTTTAATTCTATCTTAATACTAATTAACGTTTGCTGGACTCCTTGCAAGACTATTAATGATTGAAGTCTCTAGATTCGGGGCAACGTCCCGTGAAAAAGGTACTTGGGTTCTATTTACAATGCTCAAAAAAATATTAATCCAGGTTCTATCGCGTGAAATGGTTCTGTGCTAGAATACAATTATCGTGGGAAATTGTACTAGGCTCCTATAACAGCTGGTTGTTTGTATATTCGGTTTAAAGAAAAGACATAAGGTAAAACCCCATGTTGTGATCATGATTTATGTATTTACCATTCCAAATCTTTGCTTATGCGTTATTGTAATGAAATAGGATTGTACTATTTTCTCCTACATGTATAGCCAATTTAGATGGAAAACTCAAATTTCAAGTTGCGTAACAACCAATCATTTGTTTTTGTGCATTAGATATTTTATAACTCAGGACTTTGTATCAGATAGAAATATGTATTCATATAATGAAATTCAATTCTATACCCCCTTCGGTGTCTACTTTGATATTTATGAAAACTCGAACGTTCTTTAGTTATTCATATACCTGCGCATCTTCAAATCCACATAAATATGTATATGCATATATATTTATATGTTTCCAGAATTTATGTCTAGTACTTTTACAGTTAAATATTACTTGGATATTATCATCTATATGTTTGTGTTTGCATGGATGGTAGATTTAAAATAACCCTGAAAGATTTTGTTTTATTTACTTATAGACATACCCCATGTACCTGTCATAACCACAACACAGTATCTCTATTTCTTCATTTAAAAACAAAATTGTTCGTGAAACATCTAATACATAGTAGCTTATTACTTCATCCATTAACAAAATGACTATGTTCCTATAACAGGTAATGCACAGTAGTCTTATTACTCCATTCTTTAATAAAATGAATCCATTCCTATAGTAGGTAACAATAATTCTATTGCTTCATTCATGAACAAAATCAAACCTCCAAGGATTCATCCTATAATTCGTTTTATCCCACTTAGCCATTATCTAACAAAGATAATTCATATCATTCTACTAATTCATAAGTATATGCATTCTATCAACTATAAAACCATAGGACATCCATCCAGGAATAAGAAAAGAATGTATACTAGCAGCTATTTATTCAACAAAAATTCAAACAAGGAAGAGTAGATGAACATATGTGAACAAGTGATGAAACAAGAAAGGGAACAACCAGGTTCCTCCCAATCTACTTGCTTTGTTCACCCCCTAGCCTGACCATGGATCCATGAGGGTGAACTATAGAACTCCTCCTTAGCTATAGTCCTTCTTCAGTTTCAGAAAAAGATTCTTCTTGCCTCACACTCAGAAAACAGTGCTCATAACAACAAGTGATAATCCTCTTTTCCCCCCATCATACTAGGCAGTGTCCTGCCTCCTCCCATATGTTATATATGCTCAAAATAATTTGTGCTTAGGTCTTTTCCCCTTGGAAATTTTTACATATTTACAAATCCATGATTTTCAGGGGCTTCCAACGGTCAAATTCCTAATTTTCCAGTTGTAACATTCATCCCTGAGGTTGTTCCAACGTGTTCCCCACTCATGGACTCATGGTCAATTGATTTCAACCTAGTTGTTCCATTTGTCTATCAAAAATAAATATACAAATATTTTTTTTATTACAAGTGTCATATTCAAAGATTTGGTTGTGAAAATCGAATATTTTCCCAATAGACATAATTAATAAATTACAATTAACTAAATTCGAAATTCGGAATTGCCATAAATGGAAATAATTTTCCAATTTCGAATTTACCAAAAATGGAAATAAATCCCTAAGTATTTTCAGACATAATAATAATTTATTTTTGGGGATGTTACAAATCCACAATGCAAAGGGGAGAGTGGAACCTTGGTTGGTTGATGGGTACCCTCGTAAACAAGACAGGGCCCCATCATTAGCGACAGTAATCGTAATAATGTTAGGATATACACGAATTTAATTCAACAACAAAGAAAAACAAAGAATACGAAGTAATTAACCAGAATACAGTGAAAAATCCTGCATAGGGTAAATTAATACCCCGGTATAATCCAGAGCTGAACTATAAAGTCACACGGATCTAGGTTAGCTCACATAGATGCACAGATGTGATTTTTACCAAAGGTCAACCATGTTCTCATGTTTATACTGAGTTCTTCGGATTTACAATTTATATAAACAAGTAAATAACATGTATAAATTTGCAAACAAGAATATATTATGATTTAGAAATCCTATAGTGGATAGAAGTTAAATAAGTTACCAATTTCATCAGTGACGAAGAATTTTCACAAAGACGCAAATACCTATAAAGGGTACACAATATTTTTACATATACACAGAGCCTAGACTAGGATGATCTAGGCACTGAGTAAAAATATCTGAATGTATACATTTTTTTGCATGCACAGAGAATGGGGAATTCCAATTTATTTACCTTTCATAATACGAGTTCATCCACCATAATAAGCCTTGGAAAGGTAAAGACATATACATGATTTAATTTAGTAAATAATCTTTTACCCTATCCATTTTGAAAACTATGTTACGAATGAACGTTCTCAAACCAATAAACTCTAATTTAATCTAGCAGTAAAGACAGACTTCTCGGACAGATATTTGCTACTGTAGGGGATACATATGCTTACACTGCACATAACACATAGATGATTTTTACGCAACAATTAAACAAGGAATTTTTACCTTTACTTCATTCCATCAAGTATATAGTTTTACAGATAGTAGGTTGAAGCTTACCCAATAGATAGTTTGGAGAAAACCAGGAGGTAACACACAATGTGTGGGGTTCTATTTTTAATTTGTGCATAGGACATGAAATAGGAAGAACAACCCGAATATCTAACTGAATTTTTTAAAGTTCATGGGATTTTGACGACTGTTTCAATCAAAATATTGTGAGAACTAATATCTCGTGTCCACGAGACCCTCAAAGGGGGGCTTTACCTTATTCTTTTGTAGTAAGTTCACGTTGAGAAGGAACGAGTCCTACTGCTGGGAAAGGGAAGCCACAATGTGTGAAAAAGAACTACACAAGTAAATGGTATGCTTATACTCACAAATTCCTTAGTCATATTAATAATACCACAAGATAACCACAGAACGAAGTTACAAAATACAGAGGTAGGATATCTCTCACATAATGAGGTCGTATATTTACGGGTAATTCCACAAAGACAAATGAAAAACCATTAATACTGAGTAGTGGCTTAATATTACAACATTGCTTGCATGATGAGGTGAAATAACACAACGATACAACCATGAAACTACTAACATCTAAAGGAAACTTATAAACCCTAGTCCAAGAATTTAAAAAACCAGAGGAGCAAACCGAGATAAAATTTGTATAGAAGCAACAACCTATTACAGTGCCAAGGTGGTGTATGTCTAAGTTATAGGATGTGAGAATTACCTTTTTTTGTGTAGTAATGGCACCGAATCTGACTTAAGCCTCTCCCCTCGTATTGTTCTTTAAGACTGGGTTTTCCATTTTCTCGCCGACCAGTAACAAAGAAATGAAAACGCGCAGAGAAAAAAACCTCGACATGCTTGGAGTAAAGATTTACAATGAGTTACCTTGAGCCTCTCCAAGAGGACTATAGTGAGACCTATGAAATAACACATTTCCATGTGAAATTATGGAGGTGGACAGTTTTTGTTGGACATGGTGGCTGAGCAACAGTTCTAGGGAGGTACTTTCATAGGTAGACATAAATGTGTTAGTCAGGGTTTTAATCAGCAACTGAAATTCCTTTAATACGACTTCATACCAATTTATTACAGAGTTGTGATACCAGTTAGTTAGGGTTACAGTTGTACCTTTTATTCTTGCCCATCTCTCATTTAGTTAAGGGTCTTACCTTTTGGTTCCACCTTGTTATCGAGCTCGGGATTGGTGATTGGTATCGTTGGGGCTTCAAAACTATGCCAACCATTATTTGTAGTACTAGTCCTATTGTAATAGTGGTCGAAGCGTTAAACATAGAAACTTTACCATGAATGATTTATTTATTTTTACAAATTAATAATTAAAGTCCACCCATAGATTAAAGTCTGCAATGTATTTGATAAAGGAAATGACTAACCTATGAATCAGATTCTATATAGGATCCCTATAGTGTATAAGGTAAGGTTTTAGCATAAATATGATGGTAACACTAGCTTGGAATTGTAATAGTTTGGGTATGAAACTCTCTGTATAGTCACCTTTGAATAGGAATAAGATCAGCTAGGGGAATTATCTGCTCGCACATAGTAACATAAGTGAGTGTATCTCTTAATGGGTAAACATTAAGGTTCATGGGTAGACTAAGGGATAGTCAAGTTATCCCTCAATTGTCATGCAATATGATTGTTGTATAACATAGAGTAATTTCATAAATAAAGCAATTCTACATGATATTGTAGTTGTATCAAGAAAAGGATAAGTGTAATATTTGTGAAAGTCAATAGTAATGATAGAACTATCCTACATATATTAAAGTTATGTTTCTGAAATAGAATTTCGACATGAAAGGAGATTTAATTCTCCCTAACAATTTTTTTTTATTTTTGGTAAAATTGTGGTACATTATAGATGGTATCAGAGCTGAAGGTTACAACACTTGGACCTAAGATCAGGGCCAAAAATTAGTTTAGTACATTTTATCCTATTAAAGGAAAAAACTAACAAAAATGCTTATTGTTACAAACAATGTTTTTTTCTTCTGTGGTGATAATTGCAGCATAGAATGAAGAGGCGAACAGACTTGAGGAGAATCCCAATCAAGGACCTCCTAAAGAGTCTGGATAGACCAATGAAGGAATTTCAGCCACCCAAGTTCTGGAAACAATGAGGAACCTTATTGTGGAGCTCCAAGCGTTCAAGGCAGATAATGAGAAACTAAAAAAGGCACATGAGGACCAACAAGAGATAAATGAAGTGTTGTTGTGTAGCATAGTAACAAAGAAGATTCCAAAAGACAATGACAAGGAATAAGAGGCTGACAAAACAACCTCCAAAAATTCTGGTCCTAATGCGGAAAACGAGAACAGTTCTTCCGAGGGCACACCAACAACAGAAAATAAAACAACCATAGGAAGGAAAAGAAAACAGGTGGACCACCTAGAGGGTGAATTCAATAATATCAAATCATCCACCTTTGACGAAGACTACAGGATAGGGGAGGAGGTTGAAGCATGGTTACTTGATATAAAGAAGTATTTCCAGATCTATAATTATTCTAGTAACATGAAGGTCAGAATGGCCATTTATAACCTAAAGGGAAAAGCGAGTATCTGGTCACAGGACCTAGAATTGGCCAAGGGTTTAAAAGAGAAACAGATGGAATGGTCATATTTCAAGAAATACTTCAAGAAAAGGTATTTATCACAAAGTTATTATGAAATAAAGACCAACGAATTGTATGAGCTAAGAATCGAAAAAATGACCATGGATAACCTGATAAACAAATTTCTTGAATTATTAATATTTGTTCCATACATCAGAGAATACAAAGTAAAACTCCAATGATTCCTAAGATACCTACCACAGTCCTATAAGGACATAATTGAATTCGACAATCCCAAGACCTTAAGAGAAGTTTTTAGAAAGGATCATATGTGTTATGATCATTAAAAACAACGGTCTGAAATTCCCAACGTTTGGAAGGATAAGAAACATGACATAATGAATCAACAGAAGAAAGGCTTCCAACCAGGCCCTTTCCTGAATATGGAAAAGAAATTCCAAAGGAAATATTCTCACTCTAACAACTAGAATACCTAAGGGGGAGGAAGACCAGTTAACCTGGGAACCAAGAAATTTGGGGATAGCCCCAGGGGACTATTAAAATGTTGGGGGTGTGGAGAACCTTATGTAGGAGGAACTGTCCACATTTAACTTCCATAGTAAGGACCATAGTTCATAACCTGCAAGAGGCTTCTACATTGGGAGATGTGGGAAGAAGCATACAAATAATTAATGCAGTTGTGGATGGCTGACAAGTTGATTATCAATCCAATATAGTGGAGATTGAAGGTGAAGTGAGTAATAATTGTATTTCTATTTTAATTGACCTACGAGCTACTCTGAGTTATGTTACTCCTGGTTTAGTTGATTCAAATAAGCTTAAGAAAGTAAAGCATGCTAAATCTTGGTTAGTGCAACTAGCAACAGGGACTAAGAGAAAAGTAACATATTTCATTTCTGAATGTGAACTCGGTTTAGATGGCCAAAATAAAAAATTAAATTTGAATATTTTACCTTTGGGATCTTACAACATAATCATTAGAGTGGATTGGTTATAGAAACATAAAGTAATTTTGGATTTCTATGAAAAATCACTTAGTTACAGAGATGAAAACAACACATTTAGGACAGTACAAGGCATTAGAAAACCAATCTCGGTTAGGCATATTTCATCCATGCAGTTTAATAAATGCATGAATAAAGGTTGTCATATTTATGCAATTCAAGTGAAAAATCTGTTAGAAAAGGAAGATAAACCCAACCTAGAAGAATTTACCATCTTACATGAGTTTAGAGATTTATTTGTGGATGAAATACCAGAACTTACTCCAAGGAGAGAGATAGATTTCTCCATCTATATGCTTCGTGGATCATCCCCGATATATAAGGCACCCTATAGGATGAGTTTACCTAAATTAACAGAGATGAAAATTCAGCTACAAGAACTATTGGACAAGGAATACATCAGACCAAGTGTCTCTCCTTAGGGAGCACCAGTCCTTTTCATTAAAAAGAAAGATGGGACTTTAAGATTATATATTGATTATCGACAATTAAACAAGATGACTATTAAGAAAAAGTATCCTCTACTCAGAATTAATGACCTGTTTGACCAAGTGGGAGGAGAAAAGATTTTCTCCAAGTTAGATTTAAGATCTGGTTATCACCATGTCAGAATAAAGGATGAAGATATAAATAAAAAATCTTTAGAATGAGATATGGACATTATGAGTTTGTTGTTATTATGTTAGGTCTTACTAACACACCAACAACATTTATGTGCTTAATGAATAACATATTCAGTCAATACTTGGATAAATTTGTTTTGGTATTTATTGACGACATTTTAGTTTATTTGAAAATGGAAGAACATGAAGAACATCTAAAGATAGTATTTCATACCTTAAGGAAACACAAGTTGTAAGCAAAATTTGACAAATCTGACTTCTACCAAAAGAGAATACAGTACCTAGGACATGCAATATCTGAGGAAGGTACTGGAGTTTACCTAGAGAAGATAAGAGCCAGCATGGAATGTTTTATCCCTAAGGATGTGGTAGACATCCGGTCATTCATGGTAATTACCAATTATTACCGCAGATTCATTGAGGGGTTCTCTAAGATTTCATACCCAATCACATCCCTAAATAAAAAGGGGACAAAGTTTACTTGGTCACAAAAATGTCAGGATAATTTTAATAAGTTAAAATAATTGTTAACAACCGCAACTATTGTAAGGGTAGCAGACCCTGATAAAGACTTTATAGTCTACGTGGATGCGAGAAAAGAAGTTTTGGGAGTTGTGCTAACTCAATAAGGTCACGCTATTTGTTACGAGTCACGAAAACTAAAAGAACATGAACGAAACTATGTCACACACGACTTGGAATTAACAATTGTAATTCATGCACTAAGAATGTGGTGACACTACTTGATGGGTGAAAAGTTTATGTTGCTAACTGATAAAAGTGGTGTGAAATTCTTATTTAGTCAACCAGATCTTAACACAAGGAAACCAAGGTGGCTAGCCTTCTTGAGTGAATTCGACTTCGACGTAAGACACATCAAGGCTAAAGAAAACAAAATTGTAGATGCCTTAAGTAGGAGACCTAATGGACTGTTTGAGATAAGTATTATCATAACATAAAGTGACATTGAACAAAGGATAATATATGCAAGTGGAAATGATGAAAAATACATCAAAACAATAACATATTTATAATATAATGCAAAAAATTTGGACATAACAGATCTGAGTTTGTATAGAAATTGACTGTTAAGATTCAAAAACAAGCTATACATACCAAATTCTGTGGAATTAAAGCTAATAGTTTTGGATGAAGTGCACAAGAAACCTTATTTTGGTCATCTAGGATACCATAAAATGGTAACAACGTTGAGGAAGTTGTTATACTGTCCTAACATGAAAAGTGAGAAAGTTGAATACTTATCTTAATGCCTAGATTGTCAACAGGTGAAGGTTGGACATCAGTATCCATCCGGCCTGCTACAACCTCTACCTATACTAGAATGGAAGTGGGAGACTATCTCACTAGACTTTATCACAGGTTTTCCTAAAACTCAAAAGAAAAATGATTCAATTATGGTAGTGATTGATAAACTTAGCAAGTCTCCACATTTTATTCCTATGAAATCTACTTATAAAGCTATTAACATCGCTAAAATATTTATGAAGGAAATATTTAGATTGCATGGTATCCATAAAATGGTGATTTCGGATAGAGATGTCAACTTTACATCAATGTTTTGGAAATAATTGTTTGCAGGGTTGAATACTAACCTGAATTTCAACACAAGCTACCATCCACAAAAGGATGGGCAAACTGAATGAATGAACTAGATTGTGGAAGATATGTTACGAATGTATGTAAGGAAGAAACCAACTAAGTGGGAGGAATACCTACACTTAGTAAAATTAACGTACAATAATGGTTATCAAATGTTGGCTAATATGAGCCCCTTCGAAGTACTATATGATAGAAAGTGTACAACTACAATTAGCTGGGATAACCGAGTTGGCAGACTCATGATGAAACCAGAAATGATCTAGGAAATGGAGAAAATGGTAAGAAAGGTACAACATAATTTAAAAGAGGCATGGAACAGACAGAAAAGCTACGCACATTTGAAAAGGAGACACCAAGAATTTCAAGTTGCAGACCACGTGTATTTAAAAGTCAAAGAAAGAAGAAGTTCATTGAAGCTAGGAAACTATTCAAAATTGGCACCCAAGTTTTGCGGCCCCTTCTAGATCTTAGCTTGAATCGGACCTGTGGCATATCAACTTGCACTCCTTGCAAATTTATAAGTTCATAATTTATTTCATGTTTCTTTGTTGAAAAAGTATATTCATGATCCTACTCACATCATTGATTGGAACATGGTGTAGGTGGAACCATAAGGCAAGTTCCAACAGAAAGCTCTTCACATACTAGACAGGGAATAAATAGTACTACAGAACAGATCCATCGCCCAAGTAAAAGTGCAATGGAAGCACTTTAGGCCTGAGGAGGCCACTTGGGAATTGGAGGAAGATTTGTAGAATTCTTATCCAACCCTATTTCAAGAGAGGAATGAACACTAAGGACAATGTTGTACTGAAGGGGGAGAGGATGTAATATCCCCAAAAATAATTAATTATTAAAGTCTGTATGCACTTAGGAATAAATTTCCATTTTTGGTAAATTCGTATTTATGGCAAATCCAAATTTGAAGTTTGATTATGTGTAATTAATTATTTTGACTGTTGGGCAAAAATTTGATTTTCCCAACTAACTCTTTGACTGTGACACATGTAAAGACAAATACTTTTATATATTAATTGTTGGAGGACCAATGGAATAGCCAGGTTGAAAACAACTGACCATGACTCCATGAGTGGGGAACAAACTTGTGTTACCTCAGGGATGAATTTTACAAGTGGAAAATGTGGAATTTGACCACTAGAAGCCCCTGAAAATCAGGGACTTGTAAAGATGCAAAAATTCCCAAGGAAGGAAAAATACCTAGGCACACGATGCTCATGATATACAATATATGGGGGAGGCAAGACATTGCTTAGTATGTTGGGGAAAGTATATTACTTGTTGTTATGAACACTTTTTGGGTATGAGGCAAGTGAATTTTTTGATCTGAAAGGAGGACTGCAACAAAAGAGGATCATTTCAATTCACCCTTATGGACTCATGGTCAAGATAGGGGGTGAACGAAGCAAGTAATTTGTCTGGTCTTTCTATGATTGGGTAGAACTTGACTGTTCCATTTGTGTTCCAGCATCGATTTCAGATATGTACATCTACATGTTCTCTTGTTAAATATTTTGTTGAGTATTAGCTAACTGGAATGAGATGAATCTATCATAATTATTTATTCATGTGAATATGCTCACTGAAAAAAACTAGTAAAATGAATGTAAGTTCTATATGCTAATATAAATTAGAACTATATGCATATAGATAGGAATGTGGGTATATGTATAATCAGGAATAAAGAATATTAAAATTTGTTGTAGGTTTTCAAGTAAACGTTAAGTGAAGGCATACTTCTACAGAAGATGTATGTGTATATTTTACATGTATCTGAATATATGTGTGTGTGTGTGTATTCAAGATTAAATAAAATAGAATTATTGCGGTGTTAATCATAACCATTAACATGTATGTAGATATATACATATATGTATTCAAGCTTAAAGAAAATTGGACTGTTGCGAGGCCAATCATAATCTTGATATGAATATATATATATATATATATATATATATATATATAGTTGCATGTATAGATACATGGATTTGTATGAACATATAATATATTCATATACAGAAAGATTTATCGATCCTTGAATTACATGAGAATATAAGTGTTTACCATTGAACAGATCGTACAAAAGGCATAGAATTTATAGTCCTTTTTACATTATATCAGGCCTACAAATAGAGAATTTCAGTGGTATACAATACAATCTACAAAAGTTGTGCAATACTTAACAACTTAATCAAATAGTTTCAGAACCCGTTTGTTCAATAATAATAAAATTATAAATGATATGTATATCCAGGAAACCCTGGTTCAAAATTATTATAGTAGAGTACCCTAGGGTAAGGATCCCGTAACATTAGTACTCAGAACAGATTTTTAATTAAATGTCGAGTTATAACTCGAATACATTTTTGAGCAAGGTGATCCCCTTGATCATTTTTCCATCGAGCTAGTTAATCCTGCAAAAGGAGAATCGATAGATTCAATAAACTGTGTCAAGAAATCAAATGGAATTAAATATTAATAAAGTGGAATAATACTTAGCTTAAAGTTGTCACAAAAGAAGTTTCCCCACCGATGTTTGAGAGTTGATCGATCCACAATGCAAAGGGGAGAGTGGAACCTAGGTCAGTTGATGGGTACCCTAGTAAACAAGACATGGCCCCATCATTAGTGATGGTAACTATAATAATGCTAGGATATACATGAATTTAATTCAACAATGAAGCAAAAGAAAGAATACAAAGTAATTAACCAAAATATAGTAAAAAATCCTGCATAGGATAAATTAATACCTTGGTATAATCCAGAGCTGAACTATAAAGTCACACTGAGCTAAGTTATCTCACATAGATGCATAGATGTGATTTTTACCAAAGGTGAACCGTGTTCTCATATTTATATAGAGTGCTTCGGATTTACGATTTATATCAGCAAGTAAATAACATGTATAATTTTTCAAAGGATAATATATTATGATTTAGAAATGCTATAGTGGATAGATGTTAAATAAGTTACCAATTTCATCAGTGACCAAGAATTTTCACAAAGATGTAAATACCTATAAAGGGTACACAGTAATTTTACATATACATAGAGCCTATACCACGATGATCCAGGCACCGAGTAAAACTCTCGGAATGTATACATATTTTTGCATGCACAGAGAATAGGGAATTACAATTTATTTACCCTTCATAATACAAGTTCATCCACCGTAATAACCCTTCGAAAGGTAAAGACTTATATAGGATTTAATTTAGTGAATGATCTTTTACCCTATCCATTCTAGAAACTATGTTACGAATGGACGTTCTCAAACTAGTAAACTTTAATTTAACGTAGGAGTAAACACAAACTTATCAGACAGGGTTGCTAGTGGACGAGATACATATGCTTACGCTGTACAGAACACAGAGATAATTTTTATGCAACAATTAAACAAGTAATTTTTATCTTAATGGCATTTCATCAAGGGTATCATTTTATAAAAAGTAGGTTGAAGCTTACAGAATGAATAGTTTGGAGAAAACCAGGAGGTATCACGCGATGTGTGGGGTTCTATTTTTAATCTGTGCACAGGAAACAAAATAGGAAGAACAACCTAAATAGCTAACTGAATGTTTTAAAGTGCATGGTATTTTGACGAATTTTTCAATCAAGATATTATGAGAACTAATAGCTCACGTCCACGAGACCCTCAAAGGGGGTTTTTACCTTTTGCTTTTGTAGTAAGTTTATGTTGAGAAGCCACGAGTCCGACTGGTGGGAAAGGTAAGCCAAAGAACGTGAAAAAGGACTACACAGGTAAATGGTATGCTTATACTCACAAATGCCTTCGTCATCTTAATAATACCACCACACAACCACATAATAGAGTTACAGAATACATAGGTAGGATATCTCTCACAAAATGAGGTCGAAGATTTAGAGGTCACTCAACAAAGACAAACGAAAAACCCTTAAGACTGACTAGTGTCTTAATATTACAACATTGCTTGATGGAGGAGGTGAAATAACACAGTGAGACAACCAGGAAACTGCTAACATCTAAAGGAATCTTATAAACCCTAGTCCAAGAACTAAAAAAATCAGATGAGTGGACAAAGATGAAATTTGTATAGAAGTAACAACCTATTACAGTGCCAATATGGTGTATGTCTAAGTTATAGGATGTGAGAATTACCTTTTCATGTGCAGTAAGGGCACTAGATCCGCCTTAATCCTATCCCCTCATATTGTTTTTCAAGACTGGGTTGTCCATTTTCTCATTGGCCAGTAATAGAGAAATGAAAACGCACAGAGAAAAAACCCTCGACATGCCTACAGTAAAGTGTTACAATGAGTTACCTCAGGCCTCGACAAGAGGATTATAGTGAAGGATATGAAATATTACATTTCCATGTGAAATGATGGAAGTGGATGATTTTTTTTGGACACGGTGGTCGAGCAACAATTCCAGGGAGGTACGTTCACATGTACTAATAAATGTGTTAGTCAGGGTTCTAATCAGCGATTGAAATTCCTTTAATCCGACTTCATACCAATTTATTACAGAGTTGTGATACTAGTCAGTTAGGGTTACGATTGTACCTTTTAGTCATTCCCATCTCTCGTTTAGTTAAGGGTCTTACCTTCTAGTTCCAACTTGTTATCAAGCTCGGGATTGGTGACTACTATCGTTGGGGATTAACAATGATACCAACCGTTAACTATATTACTAGTACCATTTTAATAGTGGTTGGATCATTAAACATAGACACTTTACCATGAATTATTTATTGCTTTATACAGATTAATAAGTAAATTCCACCCATAGATTAAAGTCTACGATGTATTTGATAAAGAAAATGTATAACTTATGAATCAGATTCTGTATAGGATCCATACAGTGTATAAGGTAATTTTTTATCATAAAGATGATGGTAACACTAGTTTGGAATTGTAATAGTTTAGGTATTAAACTATTTGTACACTCACCTTTGAATAGGAATAAGATCAAATAACAGACTTATCTTCTCGCACATAGTAACATAGTTGAGTGTGTATATTAATGGGTAAACATTAAGGTTCATGGGTAGACTAGGGGATAGTCAATTTATCCCTTAATTTCCATTCAATATGATTGTTGCATAACATAGAGTAATTTGAGAAATAAATCTATTCTACATGATATTGTATTTGTATCAAGAAAAGGATAAGCATAAGCTTTTCGAAAGTCAATAGTAATGACAAAACTATCCTACATATAATAAAGTTATGTTTTTGAAATAAAATTTGAAGATGAAACCCCGGATCGGGTGCTAGTGCGGACCACCTGACGCGAGGAGGAGGAACAGATCGGCCAACGAGGCACGGAGCCATGTGATGAGCTTGTGCCATCGACCGCCACCCCGATCCTGCATTAAATCGCCATTACGACGTCGTACTGGCTTAATTATGCAGCTTCCTTCTCCTTTCACGATTCATTCCATGGCTTGGTTGCTTGTGTCTGCCTCCTGTCTCCACTCGCGACCCGAATGGCTACCCCCTCCGCTGCCATGGCCTGATTCAACCCGAACCTTCATGACAATTGTAGCCCCTGTTCGACTCGACTCCAGGCACTCTTCCTCTACATGTTGCACCTGGTTTCCTTTGGCTTTCACGCGACGAACCTCATGCCGCACCCAAGGGGGCAGCCGTGAAGAGACTCTCCATGGAAACCTCGTTGGCCTTCTGTCTCGCCCCCTGATTCACCTTCCACTTGTTCCTCCCCATCCCTCCAGCCCGAGCCAATTCTTCCTGCCTCCCCCGCTCCTCCTTTTTTGCAGTTTGACTGCTTAGCTATCATCTTCAGGCCGCCATGTTCCTCTTCGTGACTCCTTCTTGTCCCCCCAACAGTCAAGCCTCCCCTTGCACTAGTTATTGATTCCTCAAGGAAGACCATGGGAGCGCCACCTACTCCTCGCAAGCCTCAAAACACTGAGAACCAATCCTCTGACTCTTTCTTCGACACACAGTTGAGATAAAGCCTCACTATTCTCTTTGGTTTAGTCTTCGAACTCCGTCAGGGGGTGGAGGACCTTTAATTCCGTCTGCAAGCCACGGATGGAAAAGTCACAGTCCTTGTTCAACTCCTTTCCTCCCTTCAAGAGGATTTCCCCTTGGACCCGACAGGTGCGGCTTCAACAGAGGAACCATGTGTAGCGACCTGTGAAGGAAACGCCCAGACGCAGCGCTCCACAGGGAATGGGATGGAGAAATCCAAGCATGAGGACATGTCCATGGAGGTGGACACAACACAGTGCGCACTACAGGACACCTCGCTAGATTCCGGCAGAGACAAGAGCAACGTGGAAGCTGGAATGCAGTGGGAAAATCAAGTCACATACGTCGAGGAGGAACCTTGGTCTGAGGCCATCCACGCCACCTGGCCAGGTTATTTGCCAAATGTTTAAGCCCATAGGGGCACTTCAAGTTTCAATAGTTTCTCTTTTTTTAGTTGTTGTCGAGTCAGTTTGAGACTGTTTCGTTAGAATGTTACACTACCTATGCTTGACTCCCCTGTTGGTTGGACCGGTTTCCCCTCTGTTGGCATAGTCCAGTAACTACAGTACGGCTAATCTCTGTATCTTGTATCTCTATTTTGGTTTTTGAAGGCCTTTTATATATAATACTTCTAACTTACAAAAAAAAATTTGAAGATGAAAGGAGATTTAATGTCCCGAGCAAAAAAAATAATATTTTGGTAAATTTGGGGTACATTACAAGTAGGGTAAACACAAAATCAATGACACAAACAAATAGATCTCTTCAGATTTGTCGGATTATCTTCCCGACTTCACTAGAAATATTATACAATAAGAGAAGCTATCCAATAAATGACAAAACATCCACACAAATTATTTCAAAGGAGACTTGAAAAATGATCTATGTGACAATCACACTCTAAAACAAAGGAAAAACTAGACATAAATAGACTATTGTAGAACCTCACAGACTTAGAGCAGGTCCTAATCTAAATAACTTGGGTTTTAAACTGCAAAATTATAGTTTTAAACTGCAAAAATATAGGGCCTTGTGGGACACAAGCCTACCAACAAGTAAGGGATCCTTGAAGGACACCAACAATGCAACAAGCAATGCCTGGAAACGTTTTTTTTTTTAAGAAAGTGGGTTTGTTTTAGATCTTCCATATATGGATCAGTTCTGTCATATCTATTGGGTCTGAGCTATGAATCAATGAATGTGACCCAATAAAATGAAAATCCTAATACAAAGGAAGAGGTAGGAAAAGAGACTCTATTAGATAATAATTCTCCCCCAGTATGGTCATCAATCAGTTATGGGATTTTTGCTCATAGGAATCTCACTGAGAGGATAAGTAAGATCTCCCTAGGATTGGCCTAGAAATTCTTGACAGGAATTGGATAGATTTCCTATGGTTCTCCTAGAAACAAGCCATAATATCACACAAAAGGAATTCAGATGATTTAGTCCTGAAGTTCTAGCTCCAGCTTCTACAACTTTCTTCCAACACACCAAAGACAAAACAATACCATTCTACACTTCGTCCTAGTGTTAGAATATTAAATCTAGCTTGGATCTACCCTAATCTATAGTATACAAGATCGAATATGAATATTCATATATCCAAGAAAAACATTCAAGGGGAAAAAATGATCTACTAATGGAGCACAAGAACATTACATCAATACATACCTCAAGTGATGATGTAATCTCTTTTGGTCTCCTTTCTCCTTGTCTCTCCTACCAACTCCTTGGTTAGGCTAGGCTCATTGACTCTTGGTTGTGTTGATGGACACCTGTGTAGTTGAACAACATAACATTACTATTCCATTCTTCTCCCTCTTTCCCAAGGATTTTATTGGTTATATAGCTCTTGGAGGAGGCTTGGGAGAGGTTTTTACATATTCTAGAGGCCACTAGAGACTCAAATGATATTATTTTGTAAGCCTTTTCCATGAATATCCAACTCATATGTCTCCTATCACCCCATAAATCCTCAATTCTAATAGTTGGACAATGTTGCGCTTGATGAGACACTAATGTCCAGTGAGAGCCTCGCCTGTTTCCTATTAGGTGTCATGCGAGAGCCTCCAAAAATGATCTGAAAGGGTTCAAACCTCAAGAAAAATCTATAGTAGGGCCTTTATCCTCGGATGGATTCCTATCTTCCGTATAGGGTGGATATCGAGGCTATAACACCCACGTTAATAAAAACTTTAATATCATCATTCCATGAATTCAATATTTACATTACTAATAATCCTTATGGGACACAAAATCCTCTTAGAGATCTCTATATAGTATGATTGAAATTTACAACAAGTGATCCTTCCAAAAGTCATTGCACTAAGAAATTTTTTCCATTTTTAATTAGAATTTCATGTAATCCTTTGTTAATAATATGGTAGGGCACATTTCTACACATTTCCCCAAAGCTCCTTAGAGTATTTAAGTTTTAATATTATAAAAATCATTTGAACATGATAAAATGTTTATATTTAAGGTATTCAATAGGTGATCTACAAGGAAACCATGGATATTCGTTCATTATTATTACTACTCCATAATGACTATTATTTTTAGTTTTATTGTTTTTCAATTAGTTTTATTTTTGTCAAACAATTTATTATTAAAAGTTTTTTTCTAAAATTCAAAATATCATTTAACTATGTTTTGATTTGATTGGATAAAAAATAACAATGTATATTTTCATTTCCAAACTATAAATATATCAGTTTTTTTATATAGAAGTAAAAATACATTGAAAATAAGTTTATTTTTCTAAATTAAATTTAAAATATATATTTTGACAATTTATTTATATATAAATATAATCAAACCATGGATATTCGTTCATTATTATTACTATTCCATAATGACTATTATTTTTAGTTTTATTGTTTTTCAGTTAGTTTTATTTTTTTCAAACAATTTATTATTAAAAGTTTTTTTCTAAAATTCAAAATATCATTTAACTATGTTTTGATTTGATTGGATAAAAAATAACAATGTATATTTTCATTTCCAAACTATAAATATATCAGTTTTTTATCTAGAAATAAAAATACATTGAAAATAACTTTATTTTTTTAAATTAAATTTAAAATATATAATTTGACTCTCTCTCTCTCTCTCTCTCTCTCTCTCTCTATATATATATATATATATATGATGATGATGATGATGATAATTGTTAACGTCCACCAAGATCAAAATTGTTCTATTGGACCTTGAGAAAAGAAAGAGATTACTCGGATTTCCTTAAAATGTTATTTTAATTCTTGAAAACATTAAGATAAGTGTTCCAAGATCACCAAAGTTTTGATCACTTAGAAGGTTAGAAATGTTGGTATTGTGACAAATATCTGGAAATAGGGATGTAATTTGGGTATATGCGGGCCATTCTATGAGAAAATGATTTTCATCTTCAACCCTCTTGGTGTCACAAAGTTGACATATTCTTTCTTGCCATGAATTTTTGGGGATTTTCCAATGTCCATTTTCACTATATATCTCATGAGAAACAATTCTTATTTTAGCAATATTGATTCTCTTTTTTACACTATTCAAAACAAAGAGATACTTTTGATCTTCGAGGTTAGGGTTAACCACATCCTTATAATATCTTAATTGTATTTTATCCTCTAATTCTTTATCGCACCATAGATTCTACTTAACTTGATCCTGTACAATATTTTTAATATCATCGCTATTTTGTATAATAACGATTTCTTTTATTCCCCAATTATTTAGCCAAGACTTGACATCATTACGACGTCCCCACTTGAGCCATTGGTGATATTGGTTATAGTCTGAAGCAATTTTTAGGAGCGTCTTGTTATCCATGTTGTTTATCTTGTTCTTGTATATTATGTACCTAATCATAGTTGTGCTCTCAATGGGGGAAATGATCACTTCGATAAGGAGGATAGGATAGGGTGTATTGCACTCAATTTTGAGATTATAAGCTATAAAATTATTTTGGATCTGTTGTATCTTTCTCCAAGATTCTCGAGAGATGCTATATCCCCAAACTTGACATTCAAACACAATTATATATGTCATGGAATTTTTATATTTAATTTATCAAACATTCAATCACAATTAAATATTTATAAATTAATCTGATCAAAATATTTAATAATATAAGAAAATACATTTTACTATAAGTTCAAAATCATAGACTTTTTAAATTACTGGTAATTTTAATATTTGGTCAATATATTTGTATAATATCATAAGGTATTCAATGAAATAATGACAATGATGAATATTATCTCTAAGATGAATTAATGTGGTGAATATATCTATGTGGTGAATATTATCTCTACGGTGGTGAATATTGCCTTTGTGGCGCTACTGCATGAATATTTATCTCTCGGTCTATGGTTAATCTATTTTATTGATCCTGATTTATGAGAAGAACGAAAGGAATAACAAACTTAATAAAATAACACAAATACGAAGAAAAATAACATATATTCAGCGAACAATAACTTCTATTGAATAAAGAAAATAGGCAGAAATTGTAAAATTGTAGAACTGGAAACAACTTGCTCAAATGGTTGTAGCTACCTCTGAGAGGAGATGTGGTCGATACACGCATCCGTTTGAGAAGAATTATTACAATGAGGCTCGAGAGGCCTTTTAACATTATTCATGAATGCCAAAACATTAGACATCCAAAAACCTAACCCTAGGAGATGAAACACAAAAATTGTTGTGGGCCCCGATGGGTAAGTTGGTACCTCAACTTCCTGGGGTTGTAAATTTTTCATACGACATTTTTTTTAGGCCCATGATAACCCGTTGGAAGGTATTTTCAATAAATAAAAATTATGTTGTCAAACTCTAACTTTGTCTACAATTTGACTATGGAAAGCAAAAAAAACATTGTGCAAGTACAGAAAGATGTACCGACATTAAAACTTCCAAAATAAGCGAGTTGGATTAGGTGGGCGGCCTCCAAACTCGACCTGGAAGCTGTGTAGGGCTTCAAACATCCCCATAAGTGTATAACCCACAATTACAAATAATTACAGAAGAATTTGTTGAACTAAAAACTATCAAGAAGAGTCATTTAGAATAGGTTGGTGGCCACCAATATCCACCTGGATCATTTGCGGTAAATTTGATCTACGGTAAATCTGTTAGTGGCTATTCAAAACCTTCTGTGAATCAGGTTCAAAAGTTTCTTATTTATTTATTTATATTTTCAATATCAATAATTCACCATTGATACCTAAATCTAATAGAGGAATTCCTAACAAAGTAACCCTAGATAGTTTGCATGAATCTATAGAATCAATAGAAAAATGTTTGCATGAATCTATAGAATGAATAGAAAAACATAGAGAAGAGAGAGAAGACAAACATCAAAGTGAATTAGTGGTAATACTTGATAATAAATTTATATTCTTCAAAGATAATATTGATAGAGAGACGATAAATAAACTATTAGGGTTTCAGACTCAGCTACACAAAATGCAAGGTAGGTTACAATAAATAAAAAAACCAACCAAGGACAAAACAATCAACGGAGGAAGAAGGGGTGGATGAGGGACACGATTAAATATTTAGAAGAAAATCTCATTAAAAAATCGTCCCTAAAGAGCGTGGAACATAGATTGGATATCAAACCTATCAAAGAGGAAATGAATAAGATCATAGAGTTAGAATGTGAGCGTAATAAAAGAGCCTTGAACCTCATAATATTTGGTATAAAAGAATGGATAAATGATGACACATTAGCAATAGTGAAGGAGGAATTAGAAAATAAATCAAAAATTAAAACAATTGGATTTATAGAAGAAAAAAGGTTGGGAAAAATAATTAAAAATAAAGATAGGTTTATTCAGGTTATCGTAAGCTCTAATTTCCCTAAATATGACATACATAGTAAAACTCTGAGCTTCAAAAGGGTCTAGAATATTTATAAATGAATACTTCATTCCAGAAGATCAAGATAAATTAAAGAAGGAGGTTCAAAAGGTAAATGAAGCCATAAAGGAAGGAAAATGGGAAATAGTTAGAAACCGAAAAACTATTATTAGTGATCTAGACCAAAAGAATACCAATAAATAGCAATTTGAGTCACTTTGAATTCTTTCTTGGAGCCGTTGAGGATTTCCTTGGAACAAAGGACCTATATTAAGTTGTATCCCAAGTTAAATTGATGTTATATTTATAGCTTAAACTTGGGAGGATGAGAAATCTAACGTCCATAACATATATGGATTCATATTGTGGTCAACATGGAAGAAGAAATCATCTCGTAGAAGGTTGGAGGCATAGTGTATTATATAAGAACATATATTTTTCCTCACATTCGTCTTCATAAAAAATACCCTCTCAATCTGTTCATTTGGGTGGAGATTTCAGATGTCAATCCTAAGAAGATGTTTATAGAAATTTTCTTTTTGTGCCTATTAATTCTACCTTTTATACAAAAATAATCTAGATAAAAATTGTCCCTATAAAAGGTTAGAAAAATATATTTACATTATGAGAAATGAAAGTAGTATGATCCTAATAAGAGACCTTAATGTTATAACTGAAACTAATCCAGCTATTATCTTAAGAAACGATTCCAATCCTAATATTTTGTGGCTAGACAAGGACCTTGTTTTAGTTAATAGATATAATAGAAATTCAGAAGACTTGACCAAGAATTTATAGGGTACTGAGCTAATCAAGATATTCATTTCTCAAGATCTAATCAATTGTAATAGTCTAATTTGGTAGAAACAATCTAACCATATGACTTGTATCCATGTGCTAGGTAGTATTGTTGTGGACTATGTGATATCCTTGTTTACAACCAAATAGTAATTTTTTACCTTTTAACCCTATCTCTAAATTTTACCATACAAACACAACCCCTTGAATATAAGTTTGGTAACCAAAGGCATATACTTTTTGACAAAAAATAATCCTAATAAATTTTTAAATTACTTAAACAATGATTTAAATCTTTTGTAATACAAAAAAAAATATTGAAGACATATATCATAATTTTACAACAATCCTCTCTACCTCCATAAAACAATTATCTATTCAAGTGATGTGTAAAAAGAAGAATATAATTCGCAACCCTTGGTATGATAAAAAGTGTAAAATTGCTAGAAAATCCATTAGGGATGTATGTAATGAGTCTTAGAAATATGATAATATTAATAGATACAAAGCCCTAATTAAAAGAAAAAAAAATTCACTACAAAAATAGAAATCAAGAGAATGTTTTGCACCTTTCTAAGCTAGATCAAAAGAAATTTTGGAGGTAAATTTTGACTCGTAAAACTAAAGAAAATTCTATGATTCCCGTGACATATTGTAATTCCTACCTTAAAAATATTTACAAATTCCATAGTGTCCTCAACAAAATTCCAAAAGTGTATACAAAAGCTAATGATTTTCCTATAGAAGACATAAAGTTTGGGGTTAAGCGACGTACAAATGGGAAATATAAGGACATTGTGGGCTACCAAGATGAAATATTAAAAATTGGAGGCCCTATTTTGATCCCCCACATACATAAGATCTTCAATTTAGCAGTCAAGAAGGGATTCCCTAAAACTTGAACTCAAAGCCTCATTGTACCTATTTTTAAAATTGGGGATACAAACAATCCCTCTAGTTATAGGACCATTATTATTAGACATATTTTATCCAATCTATATGGAAGTGTTTTGGAAAATAATTTAATTATATGGATATAAAGCCACAGGGAAAGAGAAAAAGGTCAGGTCGATTCTAGAGGTTATCATTCAATTTTGGACCCCCTTATCATGCTTAGGATCATTGCAGAGGAGTTTCATTACAATAAAACCATTATCCTTTGTTGTTTCATTGACATTAGGAAAAATTTTGAGACTATCCCTAGGAAAAATCTTTGGAATAGGTTAGAAGAGATAAGGGTTCCCTTCAGTCTAAAAGTTATAGTGGTAAGCTTGTATGAGAATGTTATTTCCAAGTTTAGGTGCACTGTTGGTTGGTTAGAATAAATTAACTGCAATATAGGAGTCAAGAAAGGTTTTCCCCTATCCGCTACATTTTTTGTCATTTACATTGACAAGTTAGAAGATTGTTTGGAAGTCACATGTTGTGTTGGAACAATTCTTTCTAATGTAGTAATCATCCTTCTTCTCTATGATGATGATATTGTTCTTATGAAACATATCCTTGTGACTTAGTAATGAACTGAGAATCCCAAAGGACTTCTTCTCT
Source organism: Picea engelmannii (assembly GCA_009831015.1). NCBI lineage: Eukaryota > Viridiplantae > Streptophyta > Pinopsida > Pinales > Pinaceae > Picea > Picea engelmannii. Next base: position 484,476 of record ML777610.1, read on the forward strand.
AGTACATGTATGACCGTGAACACTAACAAAATAAAGGTTATGATCATTAAATCCAGCAAGATTACCTACAATAATATTGTATATGAAAACAATATCTTGGAGGAAGTGTCTTCATACAATTATTTTGGAATTGATATTCATGAAAATCTTAAGTGGAACTATAGCATTGAGAAAATGATAAATGGAGGGTAGAAAGATTATTATGGGCTTCAAAATAATTGTAAATTATCATACCTTTGGCTATGGGATAAGAAAAAGATCCTCTTTGAGACTCTTGTCATTCATGTTATCTTGTGTAGATGTGAAGTTTGGGGATGCAATATCTCTCGAGAATCCTAGAGAAAGATAGAGTATATCCAAAATTATTTTATAAATTATAATCTCAAAGTTAAGGGAAATACACAATATCATATCCTCCTCATTGAGGCGATCCTTTACCCCATTGAGAGAACAAGTATGATTAGGTACATGATGTACAATAATGATATAAACAACATGTATAACAAGAGGACCCCAAAAATTGCTTCATAATCTAGCCAAAATGACCAACGACTCAAGCGAGGATGGCATAATTATGCCAAGTCTTGGATAAATCATTGGGGAATAAAAGAAGAATTTATTCCACAGAATATTGATGATATTAAAAATATTGTACAGGCTTAATTTAAGGAGAATCTATGTTGTGATAAGGAATTAGAGGATGATTTTTTTTTATGATATTATAGGAAGGTGGTTAACCCTAACCTTGAAGATCAATATTATCTCTCTATTTTGAATAGCGTAAAGAAGAGAGTCAATATTGCTAAAACAAGAACTAATTATCATGAGTTGCATAATGAAACCGGGCATTGGACAATCTCCAAATCACCATGGTAAGAAAGAATGTATCACCTTTGTGACATAAAGAGGGTTGAAGATGAAAAGTAATTTCTCCTAGAATGCCATGCATATACCCAAATTAGATCCTATTTGTCAAAATGCGGTCCTTCCTAACCTTGTAAGTCATCAAAACATTAGTAATATTGGAACACTTATCTTAATGTTTTCCAAGAATTGATAACATTTTAAAGAAATCCAAGTAATATTTTGCTTTCCTTAATTTCCGATAGACCAGTTTTGGTCTCAATGGAGGTTATGTTGGATTACTGAGAGGGGTGGTGAATGAGTAAGAGACCAATCTAATCATTTTTATATCAATGTAGAATTATCATCCAATATTTGCAGAGTAGATAAAAAATGAACAAATGACCAATCATACACTGTTAAGGTCCTAACCCGCACATAGGTAGATCAATGTATTCGGATGTAATAAAGGTCAATATTAATAAGAACTTTCAATAAAATAGAATAAGGTGGATGTAAGAAGACCTAATAGAATCTTCTGTTTCTAGAAAGATCTTCCTCTAGATGCTTCTCTTAATAGACATATTTAGTATAAATAAGGGTCGAGGGTATGAAAACCCTGGCTTGGAGATTATTGTAACAGAGCGCTGCTCGACTAGAGGTTGCCCCCTCGAAGAGGCCTGTGAACATTTCTATCTGAATGAAAGTGTTCTTTCTGTTGCTATTTCGTATATCATTTCTGTGTATTGTGAAGATTATGCTAGATATTTTACTGTTATTCTGTCATTTCTAGCATTTCATTTCTGTTCTGCATATTTTATATATCTGGTATCTTGCAAGTGGTATCAGAGCACTTTCCTTGGCAGAAATTGTGGGTATTTTTTTTTTAGGGTAGATACCTATTCCAGCATCTTTAAGCCACAGAGATCTGTCGTTACACGCATAAACCCACGGTTGAGGGATTCATACACACAGGAAATACAAGTGGTTCTTAAGCGCACATCTGTTGGCCACCCTTGTAACCCCTGTCGGTACCCCTTCGAGTGGTAGCGCATCAGACAACACCTGTGTACGGATCGAACTAGATTTCCTGAAGCCCTTTGTAGATAAACCTATCGGCCGCCAGACTGCTATAGTGTCACCGAGAACAACACTCGAGAAGATACTCTCTAGTACCTGGGTAGTCGGGTAGTATGGCTAAGGGTACGGTCTATCCTCCTTAGTTAGTGCCCTGAGATATTGGG